>JAPYZS010001571.1:0-14255 GCA_030522925.1 Trissolcus japonicus | reverse complement strand
TATTAGTTTCGCATACAGATTTTGCTATTTGTTGGCGGGGTTGGCGCGCGTAGCGCGCAGGGAGCGCAGTGAGCGGAGCGAACGGAGTTCCCTAGTAATTGTAAATAACAAAAACAGTTAAACTTGAAAAACGAGAGTTTGCATTTACAAATTAATCGAGATGAAAATATCAAAAAGACGATGTTAATCTAAAGGTTATTCATCTATTTTGAGAGAATTCGCTCGTCGTTGAATGGAATATTTTCATAAATGTTTGGACCGTTTACATAGCTTCCTTTTGACGTCGAACTAAACAGATTGCAGCGGCAACAATGTCATCTTATAGAACCAGACGTGATGCGCTACATTCGCGGGTCGCAACGACTGATAACGCAGAGTGTAGCTAAAGTGGATTACATATTGCTGTTCCGGCTAGCAACCGGAACTTACACTTACACACTTACTCTGTCGACCTCTGAGCAAATCGAATCACTGGTAACACGAACAAAGTTAACGTCGTTCTGTAGTGCACTCTCACATCCAACCAATATAACCGAACCGTACACGGTCCATTGCTTCTACAAATTTACCAATGCTACGCACAATCTCCGAACGTCAAATAGCATATCGTCAAAATTTATATCTTAATTTCCAATCAAAGAAGAAAGATATGATTTTTTCAATATCATAATTTTTGTCAACTTTATAAATGATAATAATATTACTATCACGAATAACAATGTATTGATGCGAATTACTGTTTTGTTATTTCACTAAAATGCGATTAAACGCCTGACAAAATATTGTGATATTCTACTAACAGATTTTGTTTTTCATTTGTCCGAACAAATTAAAAAACTTTTATGAGAAAACTATAATAATGACTCGAATAAGCAAGTCAACGTTATGTCATACAATTTTAACAAAACAAAATTAAAATGGATTTTACTTTCTTGTTTCAGAAACCACAGCAAGTTGGGAAGAATGGTGGACTTACGATGGTATTTCAGGTAAGAAACCAAGAGGGGAAAAATAAGATTGCAATGTGACTAAGGAAAAGAGCTGCTCAAAAGATCTTCCATAATTTTCATTGACTTGAGGCAAAGTTTTTGATTAAGTGGACTTCCTGATAAAACGGCCTTTGAGGGAAATTTTCCGATTACGAGAAAGTCCCGGTTAGGGCGCTATTTAGAAGGCGTTTATATGACTAAATCAAATGTTGTTCACACTGAACTCCCTTCTTTGCGTGGGAACAAAATGATATAGAACTTCTGTCTATTCTCAAAACTTTTGGATTATCTCGCGCTAAGAGGATCGATAAAGAAGGTATTTTGTGCCGCACCGAGGAGCCTTTTACGTAAACATTCTCAGCTATTGATCATAAAAGAAAAAGTTTAGAATGAAAAATAAACTCTGCATTTCATTCAGGACAGATTTTCAAAAAAGGGGAGAGAATTCCTCGCCATAAAACTTTTTTTGCGTGTTTATATATCAAGCGACATTTGATTTATCTAACCTCATTATTTCATTATGTAAATATTCTAACCACATTTCCTCAGCTGAATTTCTTCTTCTGGTGGGACTCGGGGACACATTTTATTAATTAAATTCCTGCGAGCATGAGGCAAAATGCACGCTTTCGTTAAGAATAATGAAAACGTGCACGTTTTTCGTTACCAAACACCGCCATTGTGACATTTATAATTCAAATACCGAAATGCAGTTACCAGATAAGTGAGAGAGAGAAAAAAAGATGAAACAGAATCAATTTCCATAATTTTGAACAAATGTCCGGCTAATTGAATCATGCAAAACACACCTCGATAACACCACGAGCTTAATCATCGCGATGAATTTTTGCACGTTTGGGAATTTTGTCGAGAATTGTATAAAAAAAATTATTTTTGCATGTCAGTCGCTGTTCCATCAATTTGTTAAACAGAGAATTACACAACAAAGCTACTGGGACAGGCGAGATTAAGTTTGCACATGTAATAACTCTGACTGCCGTTGCCAGAATCTTCCCCGCGCCAAGTATGAGGAATTTCCAACCCGAGTTGTAGTACACCAAATGTATATTTTTATATACATTTAACATTTCGTGCTCTGAATTTTAATATACTTCACTATTAGTTTTACATTTTTATTTACAAAAATAAGAAATCCCTACAGTCAGCATTTATTTCAACAACAAAATTTTTAAAAACTGCACCAAGTTAAAAGTCACACCCAATTAATTAAACAAAGTAAAAATTAAAAAAAAAACTAAAATTTCAAAACGATTTTCAAAACAAGAGTTAAAACTTGTCTCATTTTTGTTTCATAGTTTACATATCGCAACAAATAATTGAGTATAAAAAAGTGTATCCCTGGGAGCGATTTCACTGCCGGCTAGCAGATATTACAATTTTAAAGATTATTATTCAATGAAGCATTTAGAGGAGAACAGGTTGCAAGCGAGTTAGGCGCGGGCAAAAAAGGGACGAAGCCGAGAAGCTGAGGTAGTGCGACCGAGAGCTTGATTGGAGAACAGTGAAATGTATTCATGTATGCATATGAATTCCATGTGACGGGACGTAAAACGTGGTGTTGAAAGCAAGCACAGCGTCGGGCAGATACGAAAATGTCCGTCGACTGGCTGAAAAACATTTAATTGCACTTTTGCATCGCGAGATTTTCGTTTGATAAATCAACGCGCTACTTACGAGCGATTTCATACGCCGCCTGACCACACGGCAAGTTGCGTCACTTAAAATTGTTTCATTAACAAAAAATGGGGTTAACATCTTACGTCTGACCATACGTTGATTTAACTACTCAAAATGGTATTTTCGGGATTGATAATATTCCTGTCTGACTATGCCATTGATATTTACTACTTAAAATGAAATTTAAATTTTATTTTGTTTTTGTTTATCTCTTGGGATAAGATTAGAAATTTTCTATAAAAAAAGAACAATTATCGTATAAAACATTCGTGACAAATCCTCTCTGGGAGTTCGGCTTAACAAAATTTTATTCTTCATTTATTTTAAGGATTTGTTTAAAAGGATCTCAAGAAGAAAACGCAATTGGCCGACCGAAAAGTCGGATAACTTTTTGCGGCTCTTTGCCGTCTTTGTAAAATCTTTTCGGCTTCGCTTTTATGGAATTAATAAAATTCGTTTACACGGATGAACTTAGTTCGTTAGACGCGCGGACTTTTTGCGCGTCCTTTACTCAAAAGGAGAGAACAAAATCTTGGAGCAGTTTCAAAGACCCGATAGCGACACGTGATTTTATTGATAAATAACTTTAGTTTAAAAACGAAATGTTTTCCGCGGAAATGGCTCGCGTTTGTGAGAGAGCCACATGAGCGCAATAACATGAACAACGTTGATGAATTCGCTGATTCGCAAACTTTACGGCTGATTCGATTTTCGTTTCGTTTTGCAGGGCCGTCGTTTTGGGGTCTTATCAATCCCCAGTGGTCGCTTTGCAGCAAAGGAAGGAGGCAGAGTCCGATCAACGTTGAACCTGATAAACTACTCTTTGATCCACATTTAAGACCTGTGCATGTGGATAAACATAAGGTGCGAACAATAAAAACAAAGTTTACTCTCAATATTTAATAATTTTTCAACTTCCACAGACAAGTCACAGAAGTCAAAGAATTCACAGAATAATTAAGTTTTTTATATTTGTTCAAATTTATTTTCAGATCTCCGGTCATCTGCATAACACGGGCCAATTTTTAGTGTTCAAAGTCGACAGGGACGCCAAAGTTCATGTAAATATAACAGGAGGCCCGCTTGCGTATCACTACCAGTTTGAAGAAATTTATATCCACTACGGGATGGATGACAATCACGGCTCGGAACATCAGATAAATAAATACGCGTTCCCTGCTGAAGTAAGTTAAAATTAAATTTTTGTTTTTGTTCTTTTCCATCGTATACTTTCATTTGAAATCGTAAAATTAAAATGTGTAATTGAATTTAAAAGAAAATGAACTTAATTTAATTTCATTCTAATTAGCAGAATCGATATGTGCAGATCAATTCAAATAAATAATTCAATTTTACTTCTTTACGAACGAAATCATTTTTACATTTGTGTCTACTTTTGATAATACTATTTTACGACATAAACTTATGTATGAACATTGATTTTCCTCGATGAGTACCTGTACCGGAGATTTATTAAGTATATAACTACTCGATCCGGCGATGACAAAGTTAATCCATTGATTTATCCTTGGATTTTGTCATTTTTCATCTAAATAAATTATCATTAATTTTCAGATCCAAGTATACGGATTTAATGCCGAGCTGTATCATAATATGTCTGAGGCGCAGCATAAAAGTCAGGGCTTGGTTGCAATCTCTCTAATGGTTCAGGTACAAAATTTTGTTACCTCAATATTTTTGTTCACACTTCCAGTTTATTAATTCTTTCATATTACTAACTTTCTTAATGTACAAATTTTGAAAGTAAAATGAATCAGTCAAGGCGACGAGTTTTGGTTTTTTAAACAACCCGGTGTTTTTTTTTAAATATATTTCATGAAATTGCTTTAACAAAATTGTCTTTAAAGAATGGACTCTCGTTTCTGTAATCAAATTAACAACCTGTTTCATAGACTAACGCATGTACGATAATCGTCTCCAGCAGGTGCAGTACCATGTTAAACCGTATGCGACTAGATTCGTGTGTCTTTAATATATCGACGATCGTTAATCCTCTATGAAGATTATGTTAACACAAAATCGCTTAGATGTATTCGAAACTCAAAATCTAAAAGATGATATAACTTAACACACTGTCAACTTTCATGTACACAAATGAAAGAGTCAATTCATAAAAAAAACTTATCAATTTACAAATTAAAATGAATTGACTTAGTACAATTAGAAATTAATTGATCATGAGTTTATAATCTAAAACACAAAAGTGAATTAAAAAAGACGTTTGTTGACAGTTTTAAAAAATGTCTTCCTGAATGGAATTTAACAATTTGACAAAATCATTCAAGAACAATGCGGTTTGGAATGAAGTGAATGATTGGAACTAAGATAACTAAAACTGAAAAGAATGCTGTGAATTAAAGTTCGTCTGAGAGATGTGTGATAAAATTGCAAAGCGAATGGATTGTTCCAAGGCGAGTCACGTTTGGCGGACTTGTAAATCCTCGGTTTAATAACGTCAATTCAAGGAAGGCGTAAATATTTGATCCCAGTCAAAGTCAAAGAATGAAAAAACAGGTATGCTGCTCGCGCGCAGTCCATACTATCGAACGGAAACGAATTTTCACTTCTGGCCTCTACGGCAATGAAATGTTGCAACTATCAAGATCAAGATGTAAGAAATTTGGCCTCGGGTTATTTTTGTCTATCACCTCTCTCGGTACTTTGTTCCCTAAGATCAAAAAAAATCAAAAAAATGTATAAATTTAAGCCAACGTTGGCTATGTTTCGAATAAAAAATTTAAATTTATTCGAATTTATTTTTCATTTTGTTTAATTAACAATTTTAGCATTTTTTCATTACAACAAAAATATGAAAGAGTTGAACAAACAGTGTTAACTCTGTTAACAATGTTAAACAAATATTCAAAATGTTATTCTTATATGCAAATAAGTTGAATTGTGAAATTAAAGTTAAATATTTTTGTTTATTAAAACCAATTCTCGTTTGTTTGTTAAAAATACGTTCTTTTATAAAGCTCAACGTTTTTACAACCACGGGAGGGCAAGTTTTGCTGACCGAACACAAAGGCCATCAGTCTCTCGCCCTCCCAATCTTAAATCCTGCCATTATCGTTTCCTCTTTGCCACGCCATTCCATTCAAAAAATATTTATCATGATTTTTCAAAAACTTTCCGATTTGATACAGGTCTAATGCATCATTTGCCATGTAGGTCGAACGGAGGAACACTCTCCCACCCCCGTGCAACACTCTTTTCACCCACCGAAATCACATTTTCGACATTTCGCCTTCCAACTGTTTTCATTTTATTTTTAAAAAACACGAAAATAAAATAATATAAAAAAACTGCAAGTTTTTGATCCCAACTTTTTGATCCTAACCCAAGGGTGTAATTCGTTTCGATTAATCTCGTCAAGCTGTCGTACTTAAAAAACAATTCATCTTCCGATAAGTTTTGTACTATTGACGCAACTGCTGGGCGAACTTTTATATTTCACGGGAATCCATTTTTTTTAATTTTTTCTCTCCCGGTGCTCATCTTGGCTCTATATTAACTTTGGCTCGAAGTTGGTAAATTTTGAATGCAAACAATTCAAACTTGTACAAAATTTCTCTTTGTTTATTCGTTATTAATTATTCAGGTGTAATTTTTCAAAGTTATTATATTGATTTCATGTTTTTCTTTTCAGCTTGGAGATACCCCCAATCCAGAACTAAGAATAATAACCAGTTTGTTCAACAAAGTGATTCATCGAGGTGAGGCTTTTTTAAAAAATTATATATGATAGTTGTACCTGTCATCGAAATTTTTTTTTTAAAAATTCGCATTATAGAATCCAAAAATACATTGACTGGATATTTTTATTTCTTTCGAACTCTTATTTAATGATCTTTCATCATGCATCTTTTATTTATTGATTGAATATATTTATAAAACCTTTTACATTTTGTTACATGAATTGATAAATGAAAATGTCGATAATAGGTACCTTATACGTTTGTGTTCAATTTAAAAACGATGAAAATCTTGTGACATGTAATTAAGTAATAACCGGATTTCAACAGGTGACACCTCGGTCGTTCGAAATTTATCATTAAAGTCTCTCCTTCCCGATACTAATGGCTACATGACGTATGAAGGAAGCACAACTCACCCAGGTTGTTGGGAAACGGCGGTTTGGTTAATTCTTAACAAACCTATATACATAACTGCTCAAGAGGTGAGGATTAGAGAAACACAGAATTTATCGTTCGTATCGTACGTTACTGCTGCTCTGTTTTTGGAGGAAGTTTCTCAACTGCATATCATAATCATGAAAGATGCAACTCCTATGCAATATTCATTTCGTCAGATGCTAATTTTACTAGTCACCGTTCAATCATTAATTTGTGTATCAAAGATGTAATATCAATTATCTTACATCCATCTTGCTCGCGATCAATTATGTATACGATTTCTAACGAGCTTAGGTGATACCCTCTTGGGTATTACAAGATCACTAATTACACAAGAATGACCGAGCGGTCTTAAATTAGAATTTTAATCATTCTTTATTGACAACTTTCATTATTTCCAACAATTATCACCGCCTGTTGTAAATTTGAATCCCAATCAATCCGTAAATCAACTTAAAAACGGATTTTGTTCCTTGCATATAAATAAAAACAGAACAGTAATAACTTTTCCTAATTGCTGTAAAATAATTGCACGAGACTTTGCGTTCCAGCTGTATGCATTACGCAAGTTAATGCAAGGACCCCACAATTCACCAAAAGCGCCCCTCGGTAATAACTCAAGGCCTCTACAAGATTTACACCACAGGACCATTCGGACGAATATTGATTTTCAGAAGGTGATTTACCATTCATCCACCATTTGTTTTATCTCTCTTTTTATTAAATAAAAAAGTTGAACAGTTTTTTGCCAACTCCATTAAATAATTGTAACTTTCCAATTAAATTTTGTTTTAATTGGATTAATCATGAATTACTAATTGATAAATCAATCAATTTCTTTTTATAATTTCAGAGGCCGGATGCAAAATGTCCCACAATGGAAAAAGATGTCAGATATAGAGGTAACATGAAAAATCGGATGAGATTGAATAAACCAAAAGATAAAACTGATAAGTGTCTAAAGATTCGCTCGTTTTCACAGCTAACACGTGGAGAGACGACGGTACGATTTATCGCAACGTCATCTGAACGGGATCCAATCAAAGAGCGGTGTCGGCGTGCCTCTTTTCTGGTCCACCGACTCGGGAGACGGAGAAAATTCGGGGTTGCGACATGCCACGATCCCGGGCCGAGCTAAATACTTATTTTTTTATCGCATTTGCCCAGTCCGGCATGTCGCAAGGCTATACAATTGACGAAGACTATGAATATATATTTCACTGTGGTTACTAACAAAAAAACATGCTTGTGAAACGGGTGACACATGTATACTTTATATAACGCAATAAATATTGATAGGTTGACTAGACTGTTTCTTGTAAATGCGAATTGTTCAAAATATTCGTCTTGTAAATACATGTAACTTTATAATGTAACGCTGTTATCGGTTTCGTTTCAACGATCTTTGTTTCTTTGGTTGACATTTTGAATTCGCTATTTTCAGTTACGTTTAAGAATGAAAATAATAAAACGAATGGGAAAAAACAATTATTTGAAGCTTTTTTTCATTCATTTAGATATTCCTCTCACCATTCTTTCGATAGTGAAAATTAGTCCATGAAAATGAACAGCAAAAATAAAAGTCAAATAAACTCAAATGTTGGTCTGTTTGAAAATGAACTATTCCCTCCTGTTTAAAAATCCTTTACCGTCCTTGTCTGAAGCCGTGCTTCGAAAAAGGAAACTTCAATGGATGTATTCCGAAACCGTCTCCCTCGAGATGAAACTACATGTTATCCCACTCTGATTCCCGACAACAAAACGCTCTTACTTCGTCAATCACACGTTGACCTGCGCACTTGTCGACGATTCATTATTAGAACCTCACAAAACCGCAGAACGTCAGTGCGAATAATACAAATTGTCAGCAAAGTGCAATTTAAGCATTGATACTAAACTATATCTTTAATCACTCATCAATTAATGAGGTAAACTATTCATTTTTATTATAATTGAAAAAAATTTCTCCTTAAATAATGCATCATTTTTCGTTGATCTTGTATCTTAAAAATTATCAATTCTACTTTCAAGAATAAATTTGCATCTCCAAATGAATTTATACAAATGAATCAGAACTTAACGAAAAAGAGTTGAATTGTTCCATCCATTCAACTTTTATTCTTTCAAAAACGTTGCAACTTGTTGAAAGGATTCAAAAAGCAAAAAATTGCTTTGAACGTATTTGTAATGCTTCTTCTCTAAAAATTACTTGGTTTATATTTTATGGTTTAAATACAAAAAGAAACGAAAAAAAAAAAAAGAAAAATAAGATGAAAAAACAAAAAGAAAAGAATCATCTATTTGCCTCACAGAGCATAGACAATGAACGTGATGAACTCTTTTCGGGAGATCCTCGCGAACGCAAAACATATTTTAATTCTGACGGGTAGCGGAATTTCCGCGGAGTCTGGAATTCCAACTTTTCGCGGGGCCGGCGGTTTTTGGAGGAAATATCAAGCACAGAGCCTCGCCACCCCAGAAGCCTTTAAAGCTAATCCCTCGTTAGTGTGGGAATTTTATGAGTACCGTCGCACGGTGGCCAGCAACGCTCAACCAAATAAGGTATTTTCCATTATGCCTCCTTACCCCCTGTGAAACAGAATTTCTGTGAGAGCTCCACATAATCCAAACATATTTCAGGCTCACGAGGCTATCGCGAATTTCCAAAAAAGATTATCCGATGAGGGACGAACGGTCACCATTATAACACAGAATATTGATGGGCTGCATCAAAGAGCCGGAGCCAAGGACGTTTTGGAGCTGCACGGATCGCTCTACCAAACGCGATGCACTAAGTGCAAGGACGTCAATAGGAATGAAAACATTCCTATCTGCGCCGCATTGGCAGGCAAATGGTATCTGAAACAGAAAAAAATTACGATTATTAAGACGTCATATCTAAATTATTCGTGAATAAAAACGACTTACCGGGAAATTTGATTTAGTTCGCCGGATCCAAACGTCATGACATCGGATATTCCTGTCGAGGAGTTACCGAGATGCGAGAAAAACAACTGCGGTGGCCTCTTGAGGCCGCACATTGTTTGGTTCGGTGAGAACTTAAACGCGGTTGTACTCGAACAAGCTCGTAAGTTTGAGATTTTAAATTTCAAAAAATTGAAACTGATTTTTTTTATTTTCGAATCGATAGCTTGCAACTGACTAGGTTGCAAATTTGCTCTAGTTGGCTAAACTATCTCATTTGTACTAACCGTGTGATCCATCCGACATTAATACCACGTTCATTATTAATGTCAAATAGATGAAGCCGTTGCAACTTGCGACGCTTGTTTGGTTATCGGAACATCATCAGTCGTCTATCCCGCAGCTATGTTTGCGCCCGAAGTAGCTCGTCGCGACGTTCCAGTTGCGGAATTTAATATCGAGACAACCCCGGCAACTCGGGAATTCCAGTAAGAGACACACAACTAATGAAGTTAACTCTTAAATACTAAAAGTTAACATCAAATGATGTTAAAGTAAAGTCAAAGGGAAATTTCGTATCAAAATTCTTTAATAGAAAAACATGCTCTGAGATACAAAACTAGCATTAATAAAAAATATTAATAACAAATCATTGATATTCTCAAAATTGTAATGAAGATAACATTTAATATTGAAGGTCAATGCAATATTAAAACTAAGAAACAGTTTTTGGAAGTATAAATATTTTTTTTTTCAAATATAAATATTTTTTCTTAAGTTAAGGTGCGATGTGTCTTGAAATATCACACATACTTGGGAAGGCTTTCATTCCGCTGAAAAAGACAACATTTTTCATTAATATTTTGTTTTATCTTAGGTACTATTTTGAAGGACCCTGCACAAAAACTGTGTCAGAAGTACTGAATCCTTGATCAAGATTACTAACCTTTAACAAGGCACAGTTCCGTGCAGATGCCGTTCTGCTGCAGATGCTGCATCCAGAGACGCTGCTTCGTAGACAACGTGTCTTTTGGTCCTTTGACTTCGGAGATTTTGTACTGTAAATAAATTTCAAATATGTGAAAAATTAAATTTGTAAAATTGTTCAGTGGAGTTTGTGATTTATTGTAATAAAATTTAGTTTAGAATGTTTACCGATTTGTTCTCTATGTTCCATACAATCAAGTCTGGGAAACCTGATTTCCAAACTCGAAAATTTTCCAGCAATTTCTTACACATCGTGAGGATGGCATGGAATCCCAAACAATAAACCATGTCCTGTAAAAATAAATTAGTAAGTATATGATAAATAAAATATGAAAAATAGAAAAAGGTTTAAGTGTCAGTGTTAGTATAAATTTATTTCTGAAACTACCCACCCTGAATTGTTCATCGCTTTCGTAAATATCCGCAAAAACTGTTTTGTACTTTTTGTACCGTATATATTGTTCAGTCATATACTCTACGAAGTCACAGTGGTCTTTCGCTGCAAGATACTGAATCTTCTCATCGATCTGGTATTTTCTGTTTTCATAAAATTTCGAAGAGAAAAGATCCAAGGGGGCTTCTTGATAAGAACTCACAAATACCCCAGGAACCGAAACTTTGAACAGCTGTTCCCAGAAAAAGAGAGTAAACAGCGAGACCGGCAAGGCACCTTCGCAATGCAAACAGTCCTGGAAACCTTGTTCCTTATAATAATTCGCAGCTACGTACTCAACGGACGAGATCACTTTGTTTTCTTTGCTGTTTGTGACCTCCCACTTACTTTTTCCCTGCGAAGATTCAATCCTGAAAGGTACAATTTTCGAATTAACAAAAGGTCAATTACTCAACTCATTATCTGTTTCATTAAATGTTATTTGTTTCATATTTTAATCTTATTCGTATTTAATGTTTCTGTTTTTTCAGTTTCATTTACCTGTTGATCTTTTTTCCTGTAATTGTAATTGAAGCCAAAGTCTCGAAGGTCACTTGGTCTTCAAGATTCTTCAGAAGCAACTCAACCTCCATTTTCAATTCCAGGTTTAAACTGTCTCCCTTCTTTTTTTTACTGTAAAACTTCAATTTTTCAATGAGATCAGTTCGATAAAGATCTACTAACTCCTGGCTGCTCAGTGCATCAGCCAACAATCTGACCGCTGCTTCATTGTCTTTCTGATGATGCGATTTGATGAGCGCAAGCTCATCGTACCATTTCCCTCTGTACGTTTGAACGTAGTCGCTCTGCTTCAACAGGTACTTGATGTACATCTCAGCGACGTCCAAGGTCTCTTTCGACTTCTTCAAAGCAGCCACAGAATGCCAGACAATTTTGCCCCAAGTGTGGCCTGTGTAAAATCGTCCCACGTGTCGTGGAATGACAGCCACTTGACTACTGTGAAAAAAAGGATTCAAAATAAATAAATAAATAAATTAAAAAATTATGAATCAAAATATTGATTTTCATCCCAACCTTTCAACCAATGTATTCTCCACGATGTCTTTGAATTTTTCAAAGGCATGTTTTCCCAGATCAATCACTACGTCCCATTGTTTTCGTTCACTCGCCTGGATGGCTTGAGCATAAGTTATCTGACTTTCCACAAAGCTAAGATACAAAAACCAAAACGATATAAAATCATCGTCTCATATATTAAGTTTAATTTTGTTTAATTTCTATTTTAATTTAATTATATTTTACTTCTGTTACCTGACAAGATGATCTCTGTTTCTAAAAACTGGGTACCTCTCATTGGGCAGAGGATAAAATTGGTACTTTTTCTGTTCCAATTCTAGCATCATCAGAAAGATGTCCTGGACAGACTTATTAATCGGATATTCACACGGTAAAAAGAGAGTGAAAATTCTATCAAAAATGCTTAAAACATCATCTGGAATGAATACGCAGGTCCCGATAAGTTGAAGGACACTGTGTCGCAATTTTTCTGCCGGTGACGTGCCACCAAAAGGCGACTTTTGAATCTTGGCTAGCTTCATCAGATTGTCAATCGAGTCCTTTTTGTTCTTTGTAGTTTTCATCATCAATTGGCATAACTTCTTGCTCTCCGGCAAGTGTAAAAGATTCAACAACGTTTCCGTGCTGTAGTTAGATAGATCTGAAATAAACGTAAAAAAATCAATTTTATTATTAAATAAATGATACTATAATATACAAATTTATATTATAATATTAAAATTTATAATTTTACAAAATCGAACATTATTCCATATTGTTTACCTGAGGATACAAAATTATGTTTGATCAAGTCATCGAAGAAGGGTTTAAGGTCGTCCTCAATGTGAACCATAGTCTTGATTCTGTGAAGATCTCTCTTCCTCTTGATCATTTTTGTAAAAAGAATCTGGGCCCCAGCTTTCAGGCACAAGTAAGAATAGATCATATCGAGCTCCTTCTTGGAAAAGTATTCACAATTGATCTTGTTGCTGAGAACCTCGGCTATTATGTTGAAGAGATGATCTGCATAAGTCTCCCTGGGCACAACAACGTCACCGATCTCATAGCGCATCGTCTGCGTGGTGTCCAACTCGGCATACTTGTAAACAAACGAATTTGCGCTATAAATCTTCTCCAGTTCAAAATCGTAACCTTCGGTCGTCCGCTCCTTGACACTGTTGATATTCTCAATGACCTGGTACAACTTTTCCTCATCCACGCTTTCCTGCAGGAGTTTCCTACAGCTCTTCTTAGGAGACCGTTTCATCACAGGAACCTTCCTCTTAGGAGTGAATGAGCTTCTTGGTGTGGACGGACTCGAACTAGCTTTTATTGGTGTCGACAGTTGATTGGTCTCTTTATAATCAGTGTCTGTGGTGGAATCTGCACTTGTGACTGAGACGTCATTCAGTTTGTCATTGAAGCCATTTTGCAGTTTAAGCTCGAATTCTTGAGTCAGAGTTGTCGACTCCGCGATGATCTCTAAGTCTGGATCTTCCTCTAGGTCCTCTGACTTTTCCACTTTCAGTTTTTTGATAACGTGTTGAATAATTGTGCTTTGCCTTTTTTGGCTCATCTTTTTCTGGTTTGGAAAAACAAATTATATCAGTGAAAACTGATTTGTTATAAAATGAAATGTACTTTTGAAAGTTTGTACTTCAAGTAGAAAATTTTCTTTTTTGCACAAAAATGAAACGCTTCATTTTACTTTGCATAGATGGACAGGGCTGTATATCAAAAGCGCCAATGAGGGTTTTGAAGGGGTTATCATAAGCGCCAATTCAGAATATATCATAAGCGCCAAAAATATATTATCAAAAGCGCCACTTAATATTTCTTAAATAATTAATCAAGTGGTTTAGTATTCGAATTTATTATTCAAAATAAATTTCAACATTCAATAATCATAGTCGTGTGTAAAACATAATAGTAGAAAATTAAAGTAGCGTTAAAGTAGCGTAAGTGTAAAAAGTAAACAATTAAAAAACAAATATTGTCGCCAAAGTTATAGGGGAACCGGCAACGAAGTTTTACCACATTCATCGAGGT
>JAPYZS010001570.1:0-14257 GCA_030522925.1 Trissolcus japonicus | reverse complement strand
GGCTCTTGCATCAAGATGACGTCGATGCCAGCCCTGGTCGCCACTGAGCGCAACTCATCAGTGACATATCGTGCTCTCCTTAAGTTCAATTGGGCCACTCTAATACCCGATTTCTTATTCTCACTTTCTTTTGATTCAATCACGTTCGAAAAAGCATCATTGCGTTCAACCCTATCCTACTAATATATAAATTACAAATTATGTTTGTTTGTTTGTTTGTTCCGTTATAACTCAAAAACTAATG
Organism: Trissolcus japonicus; assembly: GCA_030522925.1. Lineage (NCBI taxonomy): Eukaryota > Metazoa > Arthropoda > Insecta > Hymenoptera > Scelionidae > Trissolcus > Trissolcus japonicus. Next base: position 14,013 of record JAPYZS010001570.1, on the reverse strand, counting down.
AAGTTAATGAGCTTTTTTCACATCAGGGTAACTCCTCGCATCCTTAGAAGTGACATAGGCTGTGAAAGAAATTGGAAAAAAGATTTTCATGATGAGAAATTAAAAAAAATTGGAACAAATTTCAGTGCTAAATAAAATATTTACGACTCGATTTACGTAATCAATTACCGGTGTTTAATGTGACCGATATATAAAATTGGCGTAGGCTGTTAAGATACTTTTAGTGCAAACATTTTTTGTGTCGGTATGACGAAACATCGTTGATGATGTTTTACATGTCGAAATGTGAACGCTTCTTGTTAATATTTTTTTATTTCATCTGAAGGATCAATAACATTGTTAACACTATTCAATAAGCGTATAAAATACTCCAAAATCGTGTTGCATACGGGTATCCACGTCGCTGGAGTATTTTCATTTTATACACAATAGTATATAAGGTTTTGATTGAAATATATCGTGTTGCAATGTTTTATTATTATCTGTTCTTATTTGCTATGTGTTGCGGTCATTGATTTCTGATATTAACATTAAAAATGCTTTTGTGTGTTTACAAATCGTTTGATGAACGTCTACATTATAGATATTCATAATGTTTGTATCTGTCGTGAATCGTTCATTTAATATACTCAAGATGCTTTGGCATATGTGTAAGTTTATGAACGACCGGATTTTTTCATAACATTCACATGTAATCCATCGTGGAACGAAATTTATAGCCCAGTCCTGGAAACACAGTCCTCCACAAACAGACATGACATTATTGCTCAAAAAAGGTTGTATATTTAGTCTTGTTTTGGCATATGTTTATTCCATCGAATGGCTAAAACGTGGTTCACCACATTGTCATTTATTTGTGTGGCTCCAAGGCAAACTCAGGCCAGCAGACATCGATTGCATTATATCAGCGGAAATTCCGATTTCTGAAGAAGATCCGGTTCTTCATGATACAGTCGTGAAAATTTTAATTCATGCACCATGTGAGGTTCTGAACATGACATCACCCTGCATTAAGAACGGCATATGTACAGAGACATATCTACGTGAATTATTTTCAGGAACAGTCACCAATGAACATGGATATCCAACTTTCAGACACCGAGGTCTTGCAAATGGTGGTTTCACGTGTAACATCAATATACGTGATCACGATCACGATCAATTTACTATAGACAACCGGTGGGTCGTACCATATTGTCCATTCTTGTCAAAAGCAATCAAGGGCCATATCAACGTTGAATGTTACAACTTCATAAAGACGATAAAATATCTGCAGCTATATTAACAAGGGTTTTGATCAAGCCAATTTCGAGGTTCAACATGTTCGCAGAAAACCCAATCCACTAAATGAGGTACAAATGTATCAAACTAGGCGATATATCAGCAGTAACGAAGCAATATGAAGACTCCTGCCTTTTCCACTGCACAAACGATTTCCACCTGTTGTACATTTAACTGATTTGTTTTAACAAAGAGAAATTACATCAGCGACTCTAGGACCGTCCAGCTACAACTCTCACTGCATTCTTTTATTTATGCCTTATCGACGATTTTGCTAACACATTACTTTATTCTGAGGTATCGGCCTATTTTACGAGGAATGCAACTTCAAGGTCGTATCTGTTCCCAATTGGCCAACAGTGAGACAAGCTTCTGTAGTTGGACGTATGTATGTCGTGCTTCCGAATCAGTTTGAGTGTACGATGAAACTGCTACCAGATTTTTAGCCGCCCTTCTTCAGCACGGTGATAGTTTACTATAAACGAACGGGAACGGTCAAATTACTCTATATACGGATTTGTGTAATATAATCAACTCCACTGATGATCTCATCACTGCCGTCTTTCTAGACTTACATTTAAATTAGGAAAGACTAGATTAATTGTGTGAGAGACCTATATTAGCTCCTCTGAACGACACTGTTGATCAATTGAGAGATCTGATTTTATAACTGATACCAGGAGCTGCGACTATTCACACGTCATTCGATTCTGTGATGAACATCGATGAAGCAGTATCAACGATGAGGTTTGACCACCTTCGTGTGGGTTTTTCCTCGCACTAAGCTCAGCGTGTGTGTTTATGCTCTTATATTAAAAATCATTTCCGTATATATCAATAAAGATAAATAAAATACTGCAGCGACGATGATTGCCTTGCGGAGCACGGGCATTCAGCTAGTACTATATATATCATAAAATTTTATGCACAAGAAAATGACCAAGAAAATAAAATAATAAAACAAAAGAAAACCAAATAAATCCTTAATCGAATCCCTTTAAAATTGATAATAATAATAAGTATATTCATCCTTCTTTTCAATTATACAACCGAACGAAAATCACTCAGAAACTACATTTGAATTAATCTAACTTAATCATTTTAGGCCAAAATAAACTAAAGAAAAATAAATCATTCATACATCAGTAAACTTCCATACCGATCGCTAAAGAATCAGCGCACACATCAACGTCACTTTTATTTCCTGAAACACGTGACCTATTTATCGGCGGGACACCGTCATAAATCGGTCACGCAACGCCATCAATTGACGTTGACCTAATTAAAACGCAAAACAACCATTACCGACGCAAAAAAATTCAAACCCGTATAATCAATGTACACAAAGATGCACAACAAAATCAACAGAACAAGAAACAAATATAAGTAAGGGAAAGCTTCTTCCTCTCTCTCCAATTTGATAATTAATTCCTTTAAAACAATTTTCAAATTATTTTACATAAATACATAATAACAGGTCAATAATTCAGGAATTCAATAATTTAATAATCAAATAATTTAATGATCTAATAAGTTAATAATTTAATGATTGAATAAACAATAACAATAATTTAATCCCAAATTTTAATAATTCGATATATGCGAAAGTACAAACTTTATATTATTATTTTATTTTATTAACTTTATACTATTTCACTTTTATATTATATGTATTATACATTCTAATAATGATTAAATAATTTAATAAATCTAATATATTCAACAAGGAAAGAAAATAATAAAAAAAACCAAATACAAAATTTAATTCAAACCTATAATTTATTCAAATGAAAACACAAGGAAAATACAGTTAAAAATTGATAAATTTTTTCCAACTAATCCCTAATCGCGGGAAAACCTGTAACAAGAAAACTTACATTAGTAATTAAATGTAGACGAAGAAACAAAAAAGGGAAAAAAATAATAAATCCGACTGGCTGCCATCTCCAATTCCTCCACTTTATCAGGGGGAATACATATATCCAAAATTTCAGCCTCCCGAGAGGCCCACTTCCTGGCCTGAACCAAAGGCCGCAAATTCTGGAATACGAACCAGTGGAATTCAGTGGCACAAAGACGCTCACCGCCGAGCCATCTTCGCCCCGACAATTCCCACCAGGGAACGGCGCATGGCCACGGGTATTTCCCGCAGAAACTCTCCAAAGGGATCAAAATTTCCAGAAATATCCGCGTCCTCTCGAACAGAACGGGAAACGTAATCCCGCAGCACCCTCTCGAGCCGAGGGACCATCAAACGGAGGTCTTGGCGCACGGTCCGCTCCGCTAAAGGAGCGGTGACCAGGCGATGACCACCTGGCGCACTTCCTCCGCCAACTCCAAGAAAATGTTATCGAAAACACTCTCTTAAAAAACAAATGAAACAAAATTATACCACATACGCGAACACAAAAGTAAAACAACAAAGGAAATTAAAAAAAAATTTACCTACCTTTAGCTGCCATAGCTTGACCGTCACATCAAAGATTCAGCAGTAAAATAAACATCATAGTCACAAAACACATGCGCATTAATAGAAACACATATAAACACGAATAAATGAGACACTCTTGTCATTAAAAAATCCCACAGAACACTTGAACTCACCACACACACGGAAAAAGAAATTCTTCTTCTCCCCCGAGGAGAAACAGGTGTGTGCTAACACACATTTAAACTCAAAACAGTTCAATATGCACACCACAATATACGCACACCACTTGCAATACTGGGAGAAGACGACCAATTCTACTGTGGTTGGCCAGATTGCCCGGTCATAGGAAAAATTTACACAGGATATCACGCCTACCATTCTGCTAACGATCTTCAAAGATTCATTCAGACGTCTGTTATAACGACGAATTATTCTATATAAAACCTTCATCAATTGCGAAACCTACGTACTATAATACACGGTTCACGGCGACGAACCAAATCACCTAGATTCCGTTATAATTTTAGAAAAAACCGAGTAAACCATGCATCTCACGACATTCATAGTTCTTCTAACCTTCATCCCTTACGGTATTACACTTATCGGCTTCAACTGTTCAGCATCTCGATCAGAAATGATTCAAGTATCATTAAACGATGTAGAACGCTGCGACATGACAAGTAAGCCGGTGAACACTTCAAAAACATATTTGCAATTACTACAACTTACAACATTCTCTCGCATTCATGTACACCATTGCTCTTTAGAAATAACACGACCCATTTCGCACTACGGAATGTGGTTACATACCTCTATGGTCCGAAATGGAATGGCGACGTATCTAAAACAATTTACTAGAGATGAATGTCTTTCGATGCACGAATCTGGTCGACTCAACTTATATGGACACACTATTGATAATATAAGGAAAAACGGCACAACCAATTTCCAATTAACTTTAGGAGGTTCCGTCTCTACCGACCGAGGTTGCGAAGGAGCCTCATACTCAGATAAGTTCGGATCATCGAACAACGTAATAGTACAGGCAAAGGGCAAGGTCATTATATCAGACTACGACGTCACTGTGGAACTAGATTCAGATTCTATAGTGACCCCTTCCGGAGTTCGTTGCCCACTGAATAAGGGCAAATGCTATGATCATAACGGCGGACATTTATATTGGAACCTTCGCCCACCTAACCCGTGCGAATTCGACAAATACACGGTCCTATACGAAGGACCCGGTGATAAAATGGTCATCGAAACGTGGAACGGCTCTGAATCGTCATCGCTGTGGATTCACAAGACATAAACTTTGCCCTTACAGTACTTTCAGTTCAAAACATATGTGATTAGCTTTCGTCAGAACCGAACACCCCAAGCTCTATATTGTAGAAGGAACATAAGGCACCTTCTTCAAAACGAAAACAATGATCCAAACCGCAGACTTAGATTTATTCAATTACGTAAACAGTGAATTTATATGCATAGAAAAACACTTCCAAGCCCAAATCGAAACCCTGTACCGCGACATGCCGACAAAACGTTGCGAAAACAGAAAGTCCTTTAAAACAGTCAAGGCATATTATAAATTTTATAACAATTAATAAAAATATTTTTTCAAAAAAAAACAATAAAAAGAAACTTACAAGCAAACTCATGAACATCCCCGTGCAGTAACGAAACGATCTCGTGAGCATCTTATGCACGAGATTGTCGGTACTCGCTCGCCTCATTGACGGGTGTCCTCCCAGCGTATATCCTTGGCCAGATCCAGACAGCGCATGTTATGTTCATCATTTGGCTTGGTAAATTTATGAATCCGCAAATATAATTGGCGCAGTTGTAGTTCCCGAAATCAAATAATAGACAGATTCGCGTGAAACCAATTTCGCTTCAAGTGATTTGCATTGCACATTTTTATCCGCACATCATTATGATCACTACAAAGCGGTTTTAAACAACTTATTCGCCTGCCTGGACACTCCGCACAGTAACAGGTGGGCTCCAGATTATCATTTTGTTTGTTTTCTTTCTTCACGCACTCAGTTACTGTTTTATGTAACTGTGAAAAATATTCCACGTATAGTCTTTAACTCGGTAACGTTCGTGAATACCAGCTTCAGTCGTCGAAATTTCGCGGATGCACTTCTTTCCTTCGGCGGTCATCGTTACACGGGTAAAAACTCAAATGTAATATTTTCTCAAAAAGATTTTTAGGGACCATCGAGAGCTCTCAAAAACAGAACTTATCACGAACATTTTTATTGTGTACATATTGAAAATAACGGATCAAAAAAAAATCAATACTACGATCAATACGGTACACTTTTCATCACTCTTGTTACCATTGTCTCGCTATGAAATTCATTCTTCTACAAGCGTTATTTTTTTTCCTATGTCATTTTTTTAATTCATTCTAATACTCTTAAAAGTGACTCAAAAAACCGTCATCGATTTCCAAACTATCGATATTCCACAACACTGAAATCAAAGATTCTAACATCCCAGGCAAAAAGAAACATATATGCTGCATATATGCCGCATATATGGCACATTTATGCCGCATATATGTCGCATATATGTTGCATAAATATCGCATATATGTAGCATGTATGCCACATAAATGTCGTATATATGTCTGCATATATAAAATTTTTACTTGGGATAGACATGATTCATGTTGAAATAGTCCCGAATCTAAGTTTATTTTTTTAAACAAATTGGAAATTCTTTACTCTTGAATCGAAAGCAATGTTAGTTCCGAAGTTATTAGCAAATAAAATAAAGTAAAAGTCGTCACGTGTTTTTGAAAATTTTGTTTCACATCATTGTAACTGACCAGCCCACATCAGACACTGCTCGTATCAAACAAAGTTCAATAAGTTTTTTTAATTTAAAACAAATGAAAATTCTGTACTCGTGAATCGAAAGCAATAATAGTCTCCAAGTTATTGACGAAATAAAATTAGGAAAATGTCATCACATTTTTCTGGGATTAATGTCTTAATACAAAGTGGTAACAGAGTATCGTGCATCATTAGTGAATCCTTTCATTCGAAGTAGTCCAATAGATTTCTTTAACGATTTCCCAACACTTGAACCAAGAAAATCCCAGATCCCTACATTGGCATGATTCAAGGTGAAAGGTAAAGACCTAATTAATAGGCTATCCAGAAAAAATGAAGGTGAAAGGTGTCACCTATTTTGTAATATAAGAGGAGGGTCTCCTTTTTTCAAGGGGACTCACTTGAAAAAAGCACCCGAACAGTGAGACATAAGGGGACTTACTCGAAACGAGCACCCTAAAATAGTTAACCTAAATTTACGAATAAACAAATTGATTGAATACAGCGACATCTGTCATAATATCAGAAAAATGCTCAATTGAAAATTATTCTTTTTGATTCAAGGTATCTAAGTCTGCAATAAAAAATGGAGGTTTCCATTCAATTAGATTTTTAAAAAATATTAGACACATATTCGTTTTCATGATTTTTCAAAATTTTTGAAAAGAAGATATTTGAACGTTTCGGTTCATAAAACTCATCCTGTATATCGATCACATTAAATACCGGTAATTACATACGTTTATTTGACTGTAAAAATTTTATTTGGCACTGAAATTTTATGTTCTAATTTATTGAAATTTCTCATCATAACAATCTATTTCTTAATTTTGTTATCGAGAAGTAAAAAAATCGCAAGGAGCTAACCTGATGTGAAAAAAGCTCATAAACTTCATTAGTTATAATGAAACGAACAAACAAAAAAATAACCATAATTTTAAACAAATAACCATTCATCATTTACTCAAATTCGAATAATGAAAGATGATTCATTCATTCTTTCTTTAAGTTAATAATGAATATCGTAACAAAATGCGAAAAAGCTATACTGGTGGTTAAGTGCTGGTCCTGCACAGGAAAGCTTATGACACGACAGAAGAGCTACTATTAGCGATTGAGATAAGCTGAGGTCACTAGCCGGATAGACACGAAGGCCAACGAATTGAAAGACCTGGGTGAACTCACAACTGCCAATGAGATCTTCGGTTGTATAAAATGATGTCACAGAGTCCTCTGCCAGCCAGGCTCTCTGTACAGATTTTCCGAGTGCCGTCCTTAGCTAGCTTGTCAGCAATTCAATTGCCTTCAACGCCACTGTGTCGTGGCGCCAATAGTAGGCGACTTCTCGCTATAGTTGCAAGTCTGTCAATTGCGGATCGACAGGCAGAAATTTACGGCCCTGAAGATATAAGGCATAACCTCCGCCTGAAGACCAAGGCATATGTACCAAGTACTTCACTCATTCGAACGTTGCCTTATACCATATACAGGCCAAAGCCCGTTCTTTCCTCAATACGGGAACCATCTGTATACCGGTGGTTGGTAACTCACCTGATCCTTCCGATCAGTCTCTTCTGTCTTGTATATATCCATTGCAAAACGTTTGTCAACATGGAATGTACGTTGGGACAGATCTTGTGTGTCCGTGAAAATAGGACCATCAATCACCTTCATGATTTCACTGTGTTGCCCTTTATTCAACCATACTCCCATACATTGTAGTCTCAAAGCCTCCATCCTCGCTGCAGCTTAGATATGAATTTCTAGCGGTGGTAAATCAACGATGGCTTTCAGCGCCGCAACAGAAGCTGTTATCTGAGCCCCTGTTATACTCCTCACAGCCATACTCTGTATATGTTTGAGCAATGGCTGTGCAGACTTCATGTCTCTTCTATGCCACCACACCGCAGCCGCATATGTGGTGCGTGGCATAATAACTGCTTTGTAGAGCCACATGGAAAGTCTAGGTAAAAGGCCTCAGTTTCTCCTCATCACCCGCCTACAGAGCCAGAGTGATATTGTAGACTTTTTTTCGATGTACTCTCGATGGCTTTTTCATGAAAGTTCAATATCAAGGAGTACCACTAGGTATATGACTTTAGATTTGAAGTCAAGAGTTTTGCCCGCAAACGTCACGTTTCGAAAGCAAACATTTTCTCTCTTTTTGTTGAACATGATCAGTTCCGTTTTATCCGGGTTCACCGACAGTCCTGATCTTGAACACCAAATGTTTACCTTCTCTAGGTTTTGCTCCATGAGATCCACCGCTATGTCGAAGAACTTGCTTCTGCCCTGTATGGCCAAGTCGTCCGCATAGGCTTGCACGTAAGCGCCTCCTGTCATCGATTTCAGCTGTGCATTCAGTACGAGATTCCAAAGTGAAAGTGAAAAGACGCTGCCTTGAGAGCAGCCCTTCACTATCAGTACTTCTGTTTCTGGTCTTTTACCTGTACCAAAAGTTTTCTTTTGCTCAACATACAAATGATCCATTCAACTATAGCCGGCATCACACCTTGAGCTGTGAGCGCTTGAATAATTGCATCTCTCGATGTGCAGTTGAAGGCCCCTTCAATATCCAGGAAGGCCGTGATAGCATAGCCCCCCTGCTCCAGTTCGATTTAAGCTAACTAATGCATGTAAGGCAGCTGTTGTGTTACAGCACGCCCTATATACAAATTGATTCTTGTCTAGAGGCCTGTCACTCAAATGGCCCTCCTTAATATATCTGTCAATAAGGCTAACCACCAGTTACTTCAAGCAGAATGAAAGTAGGTTTATTGATCTGAAGGATTTAGCGTTCGTATAGTCAGTCTTCCCAGGCTTCGGTAGAAAAGCCAGCCTAGTGTTGTTCCACGCTCTTGGAGTGTAGCCAAGCGCAAGGCATGTTCGCATTAACTTTAACAAGGGCAATCTTATCAGTTTTATTCTCTTTTGCAAGAGCACTGGAACGATACCGTCGGGCTCTGCTGATTCATAGGGCCCAAAGGAATTTACCTCCTAGTCTAGCCTGTTAAAGCCCACCACCCGAGCAGCTTTTTTGCAGTTTTTTCCCCTGCTCGTTCTATCCGCGCCGGCCGAAATACTATCAGCCTGCTGGTGTCTTGGAAAGTGTGTATTCAGAAGAACTGAAATGCTATTCATGTCCGTTGTGGTATATGTTCCATCGTCCTTCTTAAGTTGTCGGAGTTTTGCTCCTGTATAAGAGTTAAAAACTTTGGTTAGTTTGGCCGCGTTTGGGAGCGTTCCAATGCTCTCGCAGTAGCTTTTCCAGCCTCTGTCATCAATCTTTTTGCCATCTCTGATCTTTTTTTTTGTAGGCTTTGGTACACTCCTTATAAGAGCTCCAATCCTCTTTCTGTTTCGTCTTCATTGCTCTATTGAGCAGTTTCCTTGTGGAAATCCTCAGTCTAGTCAATTTGTTAAGTTGAATAACTAGACAAGCCTTTTTGTAAAGCTTTTGAGTAGCTGTTTGTACTCATCCCAGTTTGTAGCCTTCGAACTTTTATACGCCCATTTCTGTAGTCCACTTCTATGGACATTAAAGAGTATATGTATGTGATCAGAGAGTAATGCCTCTCTCGAGACTTTCTCCGATCAGGTCCTGTGCACTCTGTATGCACTTTTTCTAAACGTAGGCTCTCCACCTCTGTTCACAAGGTTGAGGTTAGTAGTCATTAGTTCTTCTTCCAGTTTTTTCCCTCTCAGGTTTATGTCAGTATTACCTCAGATGTCGTGATAGGCGTTAGTGTCAATGTGAAGAAGGAGATCTACTCTCGTTCGGTCGCATAGATCGACAAGTGCTTCCAGTTCGTCTGTTCAGTTCGTCAATTCTATTGTGGTCAACTTTAATTCTTAAATTGAATGTAAAAAAAATGTTCATGTAAAAAAACGACTTGGAAAATATAGAATTATAGAAACACTGAAAACAATCATTACCTTGATATTTCTATAAAGACTTCTATAAAGATTTCTATTTGATTAATTAATATATTAAGTTATGTGTCAAAAGATCGGTTTTATATTTAGAGAAAAACTGACGAATCTCATCCATTGTATTAAATTTAAGAAAATATGACAAAATTATTTGTTTACTATTAGATATACTCTATATTTGATAGAATTTAATTTCGAATTGAACCATCCTATAAACAGTGATGAAAAATCGAAAAATTTAAGAAAAATATTTTATTGCAGTTTTAATTACATTTAACCCTCCTCTTTCATATGGTGAAATTGAAATTTCGATTGTTGATGTACCAACATGAAAATTTTCCTTTTTTGAAGAGAGCTTCCGCCCAGCTATTTACACACGAATTAAATTCGGTTTTCCACGATTTTTCAGACTTTAAAAGAGTTTTGGTACTGTTATACTCGACCAATTTCAATGTTTTTTTTTTAAATTCGCAGAATTTTGAAACGAATTGTTCGACAAATTTGTTATTAAATCATTTTTCGCGAAGTTATGAACAACAATGTATACTTATAAACAAAATACGCTAATTAAGCTTGTTTTTCGAGATCGCTTACAGAAGTGAGGTTTCATTCAGTTAGACAAACGCAATCAAAACTCTGTCTAACAAATTTGTTCGTTATTAAATTTTGATTATTTTAAACAGAAAAAATTGAAATTGGGGCAGAGGGATGGTACCAAAACTATTTGGAAATAGAAGCTGTTAGTAGTTAAATTATCACGACTAATTATATTTTATCTCATCAGTTGGCTCCGCCTAATTTCTCCCGAAATATCTCCATACTCTTGTTATGTATATCACTAAATTTCACCAGTTCTTTTTGAATCACCTCCCGAGACGGTCGCTTAATAAAACGTTCTTTGTAAAAACTTATTTCAACTGCGTTTCACTGTGTACGAATCTCTCCCACAGAAGCATCTTTCAATTGTTATTGTAAAAAAAATAATTTATTTATGCAATATTTTTTAACTTCGCCTAGAAAATGATGTCTTTGTACCAAAAATCGTAGTGTTCCATCAAAACTGAAGATTTTAGCCATCTCATAAGAGGGTATCTCAACACACCATCGGGATGAATTTTGTCCGCAGTGATAAAGCTTATAGCTCATAAAGCTTAAAACATGTTTTGATCTATAAAAATGGTGTTAAAATGTATTCCAACCCATTTCGTTATCGACACATTTCATATAAATCTGAAAAAATAAACGATGGAAAATTTTGAAAGAAAATCACATAATAGATTTCATCTAGTCTGTTTGTATAATTTCATTTAATTCTGTGCATAATCGATGTGACAAGTCAATATCCGAGAAAACGGTCACTAGTTTAATATGTTTAAAAAATATCAGGGTAATGATTGTTTCTGTTTTTCGTCTTTTTTTTTTACATTCAGATTGAGAATTACAATTGACCATGGTAAAACTATTTTACACACTACATACAAAGTTTGTGTTATACAGATTTATTAAATTAATGAAGTGATTTAATATCATCAAGGTAACGAATGTTGGATTTTGTAAATTCTTAATCGTTTGCTGGGACCAGCATTTCCCTTTGTGACGGCCCTGAATTTAGGTTGTGTTCCAATCAAAATATTGCCTTCATATCACGTGACCTATTACAACCAATTCGATTTTTAGAAGTGACTCTTGCACACATACAAAGCTTAGTCAGTTTTACGTGTACGATTTACGTACGATAATGAGATGAAGACCCAGCAAACGGTTAAATGATTTATATGCTTTTTTATAGTTTTTTCTATTCAAATGACGTATTTATATCAAAAATATAAAAAACATCATTTTTAGATTCTATTTCGCCTATTTTTAGGTCCGTGAAATTCTTTAGAATTCTATGGAATTCCTTGGAATTCTTTGAAATTCATCGGAATTACTTCGAATTCTTTGGAATTCGTTGGAATTCCTTGGAATCCTTTGGAAGTCACCAGGAGACATTCAAAGTCACCAGGAGACGTCCGAAGACTTTCGGTAATCTTCAATGAATTCCAAGTTGCCAACCTCTTGGTGACACTCAAAATTTTTCCTTAAAAACTCAACTTTTTAACAAATTTTATGTTATGAGTGAGTTCATTAATCAATAAAGAATTACAATATTGATTAAAAACGTATGGATTTTGTAACTCGCAGAATTTATTTGAACTGTCACAATTACCCCGAAGTGTCACTCTTACCCCGGTTGACCCTAAAATTATTATTTATTTCTAATTAAAGCTCAAAAATTGCATATTTACTGGTGTCCAATCATTCATAGGTATACTTACTCTTGTTTGAACCGCTACGTGTATATATAGTAATCTTAGAATTGCTCATATGGGACAATGATTTATTTCAGAAAGAAGAAGTCACACGAAACAACCGCAACGGGTGACAGACGTTGATGTGAATATTTTTTTCTACAAATAAGGTTCAAACAAACTATGTTATTTGATTTAATTTTTAAAAATGTATTTTAGGGTGTTAACTATCATGCAAAGTATGGCGACCCGAGCAGGGGAATTGTTATAGAGCACGGTAACGGAGGCAAAAAAAGAGCGGACATCATTTCAGCCGCCGATAGATATAATATAATAGTTGAAAATCGGGAGAAAAAAAGTAAATATAAAGGAAACTAAAATTTCAGCAAAACTATATAAAAATAATTACTTGTAAATGAAGAAATGAATAAATAATATTCTTCATAAATTTTCCCATTATTTGAAAATATTTCTTTTTTCCACATTCTACATATTTTTTAAATTTCTTTCATAATTTTTTCAATTGACATTTAAACCATGTTTTAAATCTTTTTTTTCGAGATCACGAGATTTTGTCCTATCAAGATCTCTCTATTGCGAAATTCAGAGTGGACGACTTCGCCCCTGGTGTGAGTGACGACATCCCCCCATCAACTATTTTATTATAACCAAATAAAAACATAATGGTAAAAATCTTTGATAAAAAAATGGTGATAAAAAAATGGTGATAAAAAAATGGTGATAAAAAAATGGTGAAAAAAAAATGATGATAAAAAAGTTTGGCGCCCTCCAAAAACCTGACGCCCCAAGCTGTGGCTTTGTTGGCTTAGGCGGTAATACGCCACTGTCAATTACCTTTCAGTGGAAGAACATTGGCTGGTCTTCGTGATGCACGTTGCCAATGTGAAAAGCATCTGGACTCGATTGACCGATAAAAACAGCGTGAGTATTTTTGATTTTGAATTTTTTCACGATTTAGTTCGAATTTTAATTCAGAGTTTCTTAAAAGTTTAATTAAAAGTTAAGTGTTTATGAACAATAAAACACAAATACAAAAACTAATTCGTTTTCTCTTTTTTAACAGGTGGCATTCGAAGCGTCCGCGAATAAGATGTGTATCTTTTATGAAAGAGCGTCACCGGGGATCTGGAGGCCAAGCCAGGAGGTAAAATTAGGGAGGTCAAACCCGAGGACCTCCCTAAGCTACACAAGGTGGGTGTCTTTCTAC
>JAPYZS010001569.1:0-34113 GCA_030522925.1 Trissolcus japonicus | reverse complement strand
CACAAATCATGAAACATCTTGTACTTGACCACAACAAGGTATGATATCATGTACTTTTTTTTTCGTACTTGGCCATGCTTTTCAGTTTTACTGAATTTACACGTTTCATTCAAAAACCCTGCGGTTGATCGAAATGTGAAACGAAAATGAAATTGTTATGAATAATTCATTAGTTTTGTATCTTTATAAACAATTAGTTAATCACCGGAGGACTTGTAATTAAATTAACCGCTTGGAGGTCAATTAATTATGCACATAAGCGAGTCGTAAAAGTTTCATGAAACGATGCGAAAGTCTCAGGGCCTCTAATTAAGATTATCAATAAATTAGTTGATGATTTACCCGCGGTGAGGCTCGTTGATCTTTACAATTTAATTTAATTCTTTGTAATTTGAACACAAGGTAGATACGCTCATTCGGTTGAAGACTTTTAACTTTTTGAATGCCAAAAGTCCAAAACACTTGGAAATACATTCAGATGAATGAACAGAACGAGTAATTAGATCGCATTGAATAAAGCGCGATCGTATCAATCTGACATTCGAGACAACTTATTTTTCATCGGGGCGTAAAATTTGTTAGTAACTCAATTACAATAATTGCAGGTACGTTGGCAGATGGCAATTATTTATCACCGCATGCGGCGAGATATCGGGACACATCTTTTTGAAGCGCGAGAATTGGGTTATCTGAGAGACTTTATAATTCAAGTGAATCGAATGAACTGGGCGGTCAGAGGGACCGCGCTTAAATTACCTCGAGAAGTGAAAAAAAAGGAACAGGAGCATGACGGCGCTTCATATGAAGAAGTCACTCATGGGTGATCCGAGTTGCCCGAGGTGACGTTTGATCTGGTTTTCACTGGCAGGCCTGCGGCGCTGCGAAAGCAACAGAGAAAGGGACGCGGGAAAATTAATCGCACACGTGAGATTTGAACGCGCTGCGAGTTTCCCGACGCGGGAGAAATGACGTCGACGTAAGCCCGAACCTCTTCATTAAACTTCAATTAGACCGTCATTTCGCGCGCGGCTTTCACGTTGCATCATGACATTTCAATCGCTATTTTTAAATCGATGCAAACTCGGGGGCCTCCCAGTCGAATTATGCATTCTCATAGCGTTCCTCGGTCATCTCTCGCGTAATAACGAACATCCATCGGAGCGCACCTGATTCCTTCACCAAACCAGTTTGATAATTCGTACACGCACTCATTTTCAATTGTCCTACCGTCCATTGTTTCTTTCTAAATTTTAGTTTTCACTTTGTATCAAGGACGTTCGAGTACAAACTTGTTCTATTCTATGTTGTATTAAAGTCAAAAATCAGATTTTTTTACATAATTTTGTACCAATAAAACAATCAAATTTATGTTTTAAATTGTTTTGTAGATAAGTTCAAAAATACATTTGATTATGAATTTGAAGGAAAAAATTTAGAAATTAAACAAATAGTACTGTGGGCATATAAGAATCGGATGGTTTGAAGATGTGAATAAGATTTAGTTCAACTTGTCTGGGTTTCCTATCCAAATCCCAGTTGCCACACTATGAATAAAATAACTGATGGAGCAACTGCGGCAGGATTTACAGTATAAAGCTTTTCGCTATCGAATTGCTATAAATTTTGAACGCAGTGATTTTGCAAAGTAAAAGAAACGATTTCTCAGAAAACCTAATTTATTGGTTGCAGCGTACATGATGATGTTACGTGCATCTTGTTGATCTGAGGTAGAAAACGAAATTGTCTCGCGAAATTTTTTTTCGCGGTTGTGTATACTTAAAAAATCGAAAAAAGAAACAAACATGGTTGCTTGTGCGCAGTGCATCGGAACGTAATTGTTTTACATAATAAATAATTGAGTATCAATTTGAAAAGATAACGTTCATTGTAAAATTTTGAAGTTATTAAAAGTAGCTTCCGACATGTGTCATGCGACGTTAACACAGTCGATAATTATGAAGTTTGTTTGTTTAATATCTGATTTTCTGCACAGAGAAGTGTACAGGAAGAGCCGCATGTGATTGCATAATTGAATGACTTCCCTCGCGGTCGAGCGTCGATGACACGAGACAGAGACGCGCAGCCGATTTGCCAATGCTTTTCTTTTTGCTAAACGTTCATGACTGTTGGACGTTTTTGTCTTATATCCATCTTTGAGTGCTTTGATTGCACTTTCAGCGTAATAAAATTATGTACTCGAAATTTCTCAAAAGAATATATATGCAAAAATAACAAACAAAAATGAAACTAAAAAATAATCAATAGTGAGAATTAAATGTTAAAATTTCCGTAAAAATAAAAAATCGTCTCGTCAAAGTGGTATGAAAAGAAGATTCATCGTGTATTACGAGTGCGAATCTGCGTAATTAGTCGAAACATTTGACCCTTTCTCTATTTATTATGCCTGAACAGAGTGTATGATTTATGCGAACGAAAAGTTCAGAGCAAAAGATGTTGCAAGCCCACTTAACCTAGTTGTAGATTGGCGTCGTTGAGAAATCTGCGCGGTTAATAAAACATAAATAATAATACTTAATAAAGCGAAATTTTATTTTATTTATGGTTAATAATTAGACGCGAGTGCACGTCGATCCATTATTTATCTTAATGAAACGACCGAGCGCAGAGTTTTAGTGACAGATTTTTCTTTCTCTAATCAAATCGTCGGCGAGAAATTGGCCGGCACACACAACAGCACTCTAGGAAGTGCTTTTCCATTAATCATCACGATCGACCGGCAAAATCATTGATCAATTTGGCACATGACACCGTTTGTGTAGACATTTTTGTTGTCTCGTTCATGAAAACGGTTACGCAACGCGCCATCACTATACGATATTACAACAAAAATGTTAATGAAAGAAACTTTTTATTTAATTGTCGAAAATGCAATTTTGCTCATTACTTTTTTGAGGGAAACGAGTTTTTAGTTCGTATACGCACGCGAGAAAAGCCAATTCTTCATGTTTCTTGAATGAAATATATACATCGGAGTATAGGTGTCGCAATAACATTGATTACAGCAGCATTGTCTGGGCTGAAATACGTTTTAATAAAACATGAATCATCCGCGTGTCCTTATACCACGTAGGATAAATTTGTTCACTCGCGTCAACCGATTCGCACAATTTCCTCTTTTTTCATTCTTTTTTGTTCGAAGTCGTGATGCGCGCGGGACCGTTTGTATATAACGTCAAACATCCTCTTAAGCGAGCAGTGACCTAAATATGAATATTAATTCATGCATCATCCACGATGGTAACAGATGTTACGTCGACTATACGGAATAATGCTCACTAATGAGTGAAATGATACGAGAGTGTTTCCGCAGCGTAGGCATGCATCTTAGCTGAGCTCTCAAATTGAAAGGCATGTTAGGCACAAAACAGCGCGGCATCTTCGCGAGTGCCGCAACAAGCAGTTTTCGCTCGCGGTTTTCATCGCTTTATTATATTTTGACCGTCCGACGATTTCGCTGAAAATTCAAATGAAATAATGAGCGCAACACAATTCCGAAAACCATTGTTATCAACAAATTGCCTCCTCTGTTTTTTTAACCAAAACTATTTTTGTTATGCAAATTCCACGAACATTTTTTCCATTTCATTAATTATACGGCTTTTGATGATATTTCGAGCCACAAAGTTGGCGATAAAAATTTTAATGAATAACGAACAGTGGTGCTTTAAACAGGCACTTCTATCAAAGCGATTGCATTCGTTTCCGAAAATAGATTTTCTAATTACGAATCCGTCAGTTATGAATTCTACAACGAAGTGTGTGTGTTTTTTTGGTCCATTGAATTTAATAAAATTATTAATTAAATTAAAATTACGATTAAAATTTATAATGCGACCTTAAACATAAATAAAATTTATTTCATTCTGATGGGTGCGTACAAATCGAGCATATCTTTGCATCCTTTTCTACTTTGGGAAAAATTATTAATATCAGATATGTACATATTGAAATGAAATAATCTTGATCAAAAGCCTTTCATCTCTCTATATGCGCGTTTCATAAAAGAGTTTTTTCTTTTGCATATATAGAAAAGTCAGGGTTATGGCATAACGCATTACTTTGAATCGTTACTAAATTGCACGTAACGTTACGGAATGCGTTACATTTATAACAATGATAATGCAATGAAATCACCTTTCTCGAGACGTATACGTACTCACGCTATGCGTTTTTACGTACCGTTTTCAAATTTGTTTTGATGCTATGCTAAAATTTATATCTCATTTTCATATTATTCAAATTAATTAGTTTTGACAATACGTGAACTGTGCTATTCTGATTCTGCTACCCGATTCCTGGTGTTCAATCAATTTTATTAATCATCGTAAAGAAAATAGTTTCACGATCACGATTCAGGTAATGGAATTTTTTATAGGCGAAACATTTACTCTTTAATCGGCTCCTAATCGATTACTTTTTGCGAATGAACAACTTGTCAACAGTGCTTTCGCTCCTAATGGCTGACTTTTGATGGTAAGAGTGAACTCACCTGATTAAACTTGATCAGGCTGTCCTCCAGATTATATTTTTGTCAGTGTATGAATGTTTTTTATAACGATATACTTTGCTTCAACAGGTTTAATTGTACAATGACTCGTTTCACATGATTTAAGATTTATGATGGTAATTTAAAGTTTTTGGTTCAATTTTTTTCATGATTTCGAAATTGATAGCGACTGATAGTATAATTAGCATATGTTTAAAATTGTTTATTATCTTATTTTTTGAAATGCATAATTGAGGTGTATGGTTATTCCTTGAGGATGTGCGTAGGACGCTCAGATCGATTCATAAACCACCTTGGACTGAAAGTTGAATTGTTTCTTTGAAGAAAGCTGTCAGTAAACAATCGTATAGCCAATGAGTCTTGAGGTTTTCTGTCATTAAAACTGCTTGTTATAGTCATCATACTTTAAAATTTACAAACTTAAACAATAAAAACGATTTAAATCTAAATTTAAAAAATCATCTATAAAACAGATATTATATTAAATTAAAATATAAAATTATAATCTGATATAAAATTGTATTAAATATATTTGAAGCTAAAGAAGATCGATAAATTTCTAATTAGTTGGGAGCCGAGTCCTGTATATAAGGACCAAATCCAGTTTAATACAAATTCGAAAATAAAATTACCATCCAGCAAGTCATTCAGTTAATGATAAAATGTTATAAGCTTTTAAGTAAACAGTCAAGTTTTTTAATTTTAACAAATGTTTGCTCAAAGACTATAACTTATATTAATTTGAAATTTTCAACGTCGGCTTAAGTTTAGTAGTTGCAAATGCTCCGAGCAAAAAGAATGTACCTTCGATTCGTTACACAAATTATCAACAATAGAAATTGTTGCTAAGTTGCAACCAACTTTGTAAGTCATATTTATCATTTGAAAATTAACAATATTCTATCATTTATCAGTCGCAATCTTTTCGTTGTTTATCATTAATCTCAAAGTTTCCATTGTTATTTTGTCCACACAATTTTCCATTGATTTTTTTTCCTTATTGAAAGTTTATGTTTTCAAAGGAACAAATATTCATTTGTCAGGATTCACATTTAATTTAAAATCACATCAAAACAACCAGGAAAACTTTATATACAGTATCCTTTTGTAGATAATACAAGGACAGTTTCTTAAATTGTGGTAAACGATGAGATAATTTGCAATTAAAATGGTATGACATTGTAATATTTATTAATTACCCAATCGCGTTAAAAAACTGAATTTCATCAAATTAAGGAACAATCATACTCGCAAAAATGAATATGCGAGTCGAATTGTTCATTTTGGTTCAATGCAATGAACATTGAACTGAAACAATGAAATTTTGCATTTAACAAAATGTAAAATCTTTTTGTTTTAAATATTTACTTTTGTGAGTGAATGACATGATTAGTTTCTTTTTTCCATGAGGTAAAAAGAACTATTTCAATTTAGTCTTGTTAAATCTATTTTAATTCAAAATATTTTTAATTGGACATTCATAAAGTTATTTTTGAAACATTCAAAGTATCAGCTGAGAGTACAACAACGACAGAAAAATTGCGCAAAGATTACGAAATCGTGGAATTAGTGCGGTAACAGGATAATTGAATTTCACGAAATCCAAGCTAATAACGTCAAAGTTTCGTGTTGTGTTCATAAAGCTTAAAAGGCACGAGACAGAAAGACAGAGAGAGAAGGAAAGTGGAGGGAGCGAATACGGATGAACGAAAGGCCTTGACCGGGCAAGGCGCATCAACGGGACGACACGTTACCCGGCACTGATTCATCGGCCGAGGAATGTCGGAACCGTTCATCGTACGGTCCGTGGTTTCGATCATTCCGGTAGGCTTGTCGCGGAAAATCGACCACGTTACATAACCAGGCGAAAAATCGGCGCTGGTCGAGATTCCTAACTACCTCTCCCACGATTTTACTCTCAACCGCGAGACGGATTAGAGTGACGAAGAAATCGTGCCGTTTCGGGGATTCGCTTCGAAATTCCAAGACTGTTGATATGGGAACGAGCCGGCTCTTGGGAACGATACCAGAAACAGTTTTCAAGTGTTCATTGTTTCAGACGACGTTACACATTTCACTCGCTTGGCACGCGAAAAAAGTCATCGTACCGAAAATCGCATTTCGCTACGTTAGATAATTGGGTTGATTGTTTCGATGGAATCGCGGAACCAGCATCAGGAAGCGCCAAATTGACATATAAATTATTTATTAGTCTTGCTTGAGATGTTAAAGGATGATTTAAATTCTGATTTTGTTATATTTATATATTATTTTTCTCGTTATTTTAAATTCGAACGCACAAGTGATTTTGATGTCAACGACAACAAGCGGGAGGCGCAAGATAACTTTCATGTTTAATTGAAAACAAAATGTACTGGTCCGAGAGAATAAAGTTTCTACGAAAAAATAAAAATAGAGAAGTTTAATCCTTTCCCTTATTTTGACACGAGAAATTGTCGAGTAATTAATTATTAATTACAAATGAATTAATGGATTATTAATGAACAAAAACTTGTCCACGTTTTCATTAAGTGTAACGTATTTATCAATTGTGAAATGATACCGAACGCGGTGTGTATTAACATAACCGCATCGTCTGAAAAGACGTCGCAACTTATCTTGGCGCGCGATACGAATTTGAAAATGCATGAGGCCAAACACTTTCTCGTCTAACATTACTGCATAGAGAAAACGAAAAAGAATGAAAAAAAAGTAGGTACGAATGTTTGCCAACCTGTCATTGCAAACCGACTGACAGTACAGAGTATAAAGTTCCAATGACATATTGGTTTCAAACCTGCGCTTATGTTAGTTTAATCGAGCAGGTTCTCATTTTTAGTCCGGGGCCTTTTTTTCCGCACCCCCGACCGGCACGAATTGCCCGATAGCAGAGCGCCTAAACTGGTTCAAACGTGGAGTCAGCGCGCTGATAGAAAGTTTAAGATTATGTACACCGCACCGGAATTGCTTCCTTGGCTCTCAAAAATGAATTCCAAACAGTTCCAGAGAGTGAGAGGGGAAAAAATGACCTGTCATCGTCTACCTGTTTTCTCATAACCTCCCCAGAAAACAGGGTGCAGGAAAGGTTAACGAGAAAACGCCGAGTTGAATGGGTCCAATTTTTACGCATGACTTTTTATAACTCGTGTTAAAGACCAAAGCAAACATACAATAATTTCATTTAATTTATTGGTATTCAACATTTCATGTCAAACTGGAAATAATGAAATTCAACTCTGTTGCACCTGTGTGACTACATTGTGTGCCTACGATTGTATACACCAATACTTAAGACGGGGGAGAGGGGGGAAGGGGAACAAAATATGAAATTCTTTTTAGCTGCCGCAAATGAAATGAATTATTCAAGCAGCAAAACAAATTTGTTATAACGTTTATCTAATGTCAGAATCGTTGAAAATGTGGCGCGCCAAAGATCACGACATAACATTCATAATCGTCGGTTTAATATTGTATGTTTTAGTTTAAAAGGTTACGCGGCTCGGAACGTCGTGTATCCCATCAGGGGTATAACAAAGTTGCGAGCAATTTGTGGCGACGTCGCATTTGTCAAGCCAGCGTTGGTAGCCGATACCAATTGTACTTCAAGTTTTCCACTGATTGATGACAGTGGTTTGATACCCGATACTTTGATAGAAACCTCTCATCCAAGTTCAAATTGCGCGCACTTTTTGTCGTGATTTAAAAATGCGCGCTCAAAGATGTGGAATAAATCATGATCATACACATTGTTTAAATTTGTGATTTATATGACGTTGCACAAACCGTTCGCCGTAAAGAGCCGTGGATAATAATTCAATTTGTGTTATGCCGTACCTAAGTTGTTCCTGGACGATCCGAGATGTAATAATTATCCTGTTCGAAAAGATAAAAAAGATGCGAGGGTGGAGACAAAGTCAAATGATTTGAAAAACTTTCAAATCGGTTTTAGTGAAGGCCGATTTTTTTCCGCCTCCCCAAGATACATTTCAAACAATGATGGGACGGAAAAAAAAGTTATTTAATAGGAAACTCGTTCAAGTCATGCAACAAAATTTTGCCTCTCTTTCATACTGTCGGATAATTTCAACAAATTGACTGCTGTCCAATTTCCAACCTGATGATATCAATTAAAATTATGTAAACGTTGTATAATAAGTTTTGACGGGGAGTGTATAACGAAACAAATTAAATGGATTTCAGGAAAGAACTGCATATCAACTCGTTATGAAAGTACAGTCGAATACCGCGGAGCGTTCGACCTTCACGACTTCGACCTGGAGAGATCCCCTCGTGACTAAGACGAAAATCTTTCCTCTGTCAGCTATATTTTCAAAGCGAAAAGAAAAGAAGAGAATAAAATCACGAAAAACGAATGCAAACTCGTTCAATCAAGATCCACTCATTTGTTAGGCAAAAGTCTGTATATTTTTGACCGCGAGTGATTCGCTGCCGATGATTAAATATTCAACCTTTAAGAAGGCCACGTCAGCCCAAAGATAAATTATTTATTTATTTTCGTTGATGCAAAATTTCTAATCAATATTTTTCTATAGTCAATTTCATTTTCAATCATCATCCCAATAACTTATTTCACTCATTTTAATGAAATGCGACAGAAAAAAAACCTAATTTTCTATTTAACATTCTCATTACTCAATTGTCATAAAAAATTCATAATAATTCTGAAACAAAATGTTGATCATCTTATCTGAAGAGGAATATTCTTTGTTAATTAAAAAAGTTTTCATAATCATAAAGGTAGATGAAAATCATGTCATTATGACAATTTTTAAGAGAGCACAACAAATGTCGTTCTTGGATTTAATTTCCAACTTGTGTTATATATTTTTCACCATAAAGCCCACGATATCCTTTTGAGCGTCCTATTTTTAGATCCGGATACGCGTGAAAAACCTTCGAAATAGTGCCATAAAATGTGTATCAACGACCGCGCGACAGTCGACGAAATAAATAAAACTGATTAGCAATGCATGACATTATGTAAGGAAGGCCGGTATCTTGGCGTGGCGATCAGCAATGGCTGGCGCGACAACGAGCCACAGTAAATGTCACTCCGTTGTCCGCGCGAGCGTGAAATAAGAAGCGCGGACCCACGATACGAATCGCATCTGCTCTCGCGTGGGCAACACACAGGTATTTGTATAACTCTCGGTGCGCAAAATTTCTTTTCGAATCCACCGACAGAAGGCATCTCAAAAGAAATATACGCATCTCAAACGACATTATCAGATCGAGCTATTTTTACAAGTTTCCGGTAATTAATTCTGTAATTACAAACTTAATCAAAACGATTTTTTGTCACTTGCTAATGACTCAAATTTATATGCCCCTTTATTTTCGTCGGTCATATTTATTTACTTCTCATTTTTTCTCAATTCGTTGGTATTCAATTCTGGATTTTGTAATTGCGCACCGATTTTTAAAGGTCTGGGATACTTCATCTTGGGAAATGATGATGATTATTCAAAATAAAGATTGATGAAATGCGAGTTCAGAAAAAAAAGGTTGAAGAATGCGTTACAACCGTTGGTTTGTTATGTAGATTTCTGATTGTGTCAAGGGAGACCTGAGATCTAACCTGAATTGAATGCATATCTGATCAGATGCAATCAATATTAGTATGCCTAAATAGACCTGAGCAATGGTGAAAATGCAAAATTAGATATACAAAAGAAACAATTCGATCTGATCGTATAAACGGGCAATAACAATTCTCACTTATTCAAAACGATTGGTTTTGGGTGAGAGGAGTTGAAAAAAATGTGATTGTTCAATTGCGGTGAAAAACACTGCAAAAAGTAATGTTCTAGAAAAAGATAAATATTTTTGTAGCCACTTTTGAAATATTTTAAAAAGTTCTCCATTATAGTATGAGGATCGGAAAACATTTTGAAACGTTCAAATAAAGTCCGCAAAAATGTTTGTTCAACAAAAAACATTTTGTTGAAATAAATATTTTTTGCTGTAAAAGTAATCGACGAATAAATAAATCTTAGCACGGGATGAAGAAATCGCATTGCGAGTGTGGCATCAGGTGGCAGACAACCGGATGCGTGGGGATTCGCGATGTCAAAGCGAGATAAAGTGACGGTGTCATCTCATTAGCATTGTCTCGAGAGGATCTAATTCACTTGGGAGAGAAAACCGAAACGTTTGAATAAGAGAGCGGTACACGCATTATCCGGTACGTCAGCTATCGACTGATCGTGTCCAAGATTTCAGGTAAACAAAATTGGATCGCACCGATGGGGAAACTGGGCCGACCACACGGCTGTTCGCTCTCGTTGTCGAGGGAAAGTCGAAAACGCGAGAAGTCTAGGTCCAGTCTCGGGAGGTGAGAGTCCGCGCGAATCGCCATATCAAAGGTTGTCCGGTCGACGCCATCAAGGTCCCCCGAGAAAGGGGAGCCAGTCTTGACCTCATGACTTATGTACGAATCGGTGTCATTTTGTGCACGCCATCCAATAATGGGAAGCATTCGACAATGCTCCATCGCGTGTGCAATTGTTTATTTACATTCGACGTTTGCTTCTTTTTTTTCTGTTCCGAGAGCCTCTACATAAATATCAACAGGTTGTTCCTGGGAATTCGATGTTTATTTACCTTTTTTTCTGCGAAGCCTTCCACCTTACATACACTCAACTTTCTCAAATGTCACATTCTTAAATGTACCGGGGAATTTCGTCTGGAAGAAGCAGTAGAAAAGTCATTTTTTTTGTTCTGAACATTCTTCAATTTGGATTATCTGCAACAAATAAATAAGTGCCCAAAGTTTTACCATAGTTGCCAATAACAAATGAATTTTCATGCAGAACTTTTATTTTCAAGTTTTTTAACTTAAATTTTGTATCATATCAAATTATGTATCTAAAAGTCAACTTTCTCTTTTTTGCAGTGTATGGATTGAAATTTTGAGTTGAGCGATTATGTTGAAGTACGTAAAAGATGCCTGTAACATTATCTGGATAGAGTTCGTACATTTGCATAAATATCAATAACAAGCGCAATAAATAACGCGCCGGTAATTTATGATCAAATTTATACATGGTCTAATTTAAGAAGTTTTTATAGCCTCCAAGGTGATTGAAGTATCTTTTATAGGCGAATAACAGTAAATAAATTATGATCAGCTTTTTTTACGCACTGGCCATTCTAGTTTATATAGTTTTAAAGAATCTGCGCGGACAGCCTCTATATTTTTGATTAGTTGCAATAATTGTATGATAATTAAAAGCGGCTTGTATTAATGATACTTGCATTTAATGGAGCTGAAAACTTGATTATTCACGTTTCAAGTTTTTTTTTTCCACCGCGCGATAATCTATAACGGTGTAAGCGATACATTTTAAATTGAAGTTTTTAGAAAGTTAATCGCTTTTGATTTTCACTTCATTGTCACTCCAGAGTTTTGAAATTTGTTTTTGCTTGAGACCTTTTTTTTGTCCATTCGCTGTCTAAGAACTTGCATATTTCGTCAGTCAATTTTTTTTCGTGAATATTATTAAATCAAAATTTTCCATCGATCCACTGCGGGAAAACTCGGACGTAACCAATGCCATTAATGATTATTTATTTTGATGAATGAAGTGACGTCAAATGATGAATCATGACGGACAGGTTTTGGAAAAGAAATTCCCACCATAGCTTACACTAACCAATTCCAGTGACAAAGCTCAAACAAAACAAAATTTCACGTCTACGAAAACACTCAGGGTCGCTGAACTGATCGAACAATGTAGGCAATTTATACCTGACCTAGTGGCTTAAAACATAAACAAAAATGTAACCATACGATTACGTATACAAAATAAATGTATTTGGGTGAAAGACCTTCGCGTGACCTTTCGCTTGTTTATTGGGTTGTTACAAAAAACCGCCGTAGTAGGAAGGAATAAGACTTGAAACGAAAATCTACTGATTGAACCACAAAGTCGGATTCTCTTTTATCTTCGAAAAAATGAAAGTGCTCAGGGTACAAGTTGATTGTAAAAATGCCGTTTCAAAATGAGCGAGATTTACACGAGGAAAATATGGAATTCCACTTGACGGAAAAACAATTTTATGCAACATAAATTGCTGTTCATTCACC
Source organism: Trissolcus japonicus (assembly GCA_030522925.1). Classification (NCBI taxonomy): domain Eukaryota; kingdom Metazoa; phylum Arthropoda; class Insecta; order Hymenoptera; family Scelionidae; genus Trissolcus; species Trissolcus japonicus. Next base: position 21,475 of record JAPYZS010001569.1, on the reverse strand, counting down.
TTCCAGCACTGTAGCGTTTTTTTTTTTTTTCCATTAAAGAATCATATTTCTGGAAAAGTATAGTCGTAACTAATCAGCTTGACCAATTTTGCATGACAAAAAGGTGAAATGAAATTGAAGAACTTATTCATATAATTAACTCATTACAACTGGTGCTAACTTTGATCGAATAATAAATGAAGATTCAAAAAAGACATAATTATGTGGCGACGATAGTCGTAGAACAACATATCTTGTTTATTTATGTCCAAGATGTGGTACGAGAAAAAGTTTTCTCTTGCCTGTCAATAAGTTTACGTAAGTGAGTTGTGCGCGTAGGATAATAATTATTTAAAGATGATACTTATGTAGAAATATTGGGTATTAGATGGACGTCAATTTCGCCATAAATTTCTTCGTTTTTTTTCTGAAGTTACCGCGATTCGCCAAGTTTATATTGTCGACAAAAATGTCAAGATTATTTTTTGCGCTACCTCGTTCCCCTGTACCCTTTATTTTTGAATAACAAAGTTACATATATAAAAGGTACGAAAAGTACTGCTTGATACAAGTGCCAGCAAGATTTGCAGTTAATATTTGTTCAGAATTCGTAGCTGAGTTTAATTAACGACAAGTTGATCGTGTATCATTGTGCGAACAACCAATTTTGCAAAAATGAGTTAATTACGATTACTTAGTACAATTTTGTCATGAAGGTTGGCCATGAAAAGAACACTACGTTATAAAACGGCGATTTATGACGGCGCGCAAATGACAGTTATTATTTTATAACGAGATGATGTTTATCGGTGTGAATACACGCGTATTTCCTGCTAATTTTTTTTTTGTTTAGAGTTTGAGATCGCGGTTGCGCAAAAGCAAAGCATAATTAATTCTTATTTGTCTTCGGTCGCAAACGAAAGAGAAGTGTTTGGGTGAATGAAAGTGCGATTAATCACGGCAACTTGATTTGAATGACTCGCGCGTATTGTGTATCGTTATTTAGCCCGCAAAAAGGACGAGGAAGAAGAAAAAATAATGATAATAATAGAAGGATAAACAAAAATGCGTGGTATTGTGCATTGACCAACGGATTATTAATATTAATTCACTGTCGGCAGCCTGAATGCCAGTATTTACGACGAGCGCCGGGGCTTTATGTGCGGCCTGCGATACCTGACATTGTTATTATCGCCCTATTAAAACTATCCCATAGTGTGTAACAATGCCAATCCATTTTTCTCAGCGCCAGTACCGGTTCTCAACGCACCAGAAACATTGTATAATTTATATCACGTTTCATCACTTTCTATTCCACATTTCATTATGTACAAAGCTTCGTCGATTCCAACATCACAAAACTCTGCGTTACGCAACGCGAGTGCAGCCTGGATATATACACTCTTTTTTTTTCATTACGACGCCATAGAGCCGAGGAAGCGAACTAATTTCATTGCGTTTCAAAATTCGCGTCATTTTTTTACAACTAATTACACATTGATCGAGTATCAAAGTATGTTGAACGTTACAGCATTTTTTTTTTTTTTTTTTTTTTTTTTTTTTTTTTTTTAATGGAAACAATTTTTTCCTTGGTTTCGGATTTTGCTGGACGAACATTTGTTTATGGAAAGAAATATATGATTTTAAGCCTCATCGGCGCGCGAGAAAAAGCAAACATCCAATTAGCCATGCGCGTCTGAAAACAAGACATCTTCAAGATTCTTTATCGAGGCAATTCCAGCGAGAACAATAAATTGTCGAGCGAATCAAACGCCGGGGAAAAAAATGTTTTTTCCTCCCGCGAAAATTTATGGCACTGCTCATTATAAAGAAACGTCCCACGTTTTGCAGAGGATGAACGAAGCTGGTTGGAAATCAGCTTTTGATATCACATCCAAACTCCGATGTGTTCATTTTGAGATGCACCGCGCCGCGATCAGATATCCGAGACGAACAAGTGCGCGCCATCGGCTTGGGTGTACAGTTTTATCGCGGGATATTGCCTATTTAACGGAGCGGGGCGCCTACGCCACGGATTTTTCGCACGCGCGTGTTTGCTCGCAATCAAATTGCTCGTGCAATGTCCTCGCTTTCAATCAAACGAACGGGTAATTTGTGGTTGTCAGAGTTATTTGGATCGCCAATTTTGCGGCAAAACTCACGATCGAGTTACACTCAATTGATTCGAATGAAAACGATTATTTCTAACTGGCCTGCCTCCGATCGCTACGCTTTTCGCCAGACTTATTGTGCAAACGAATACTAAATAGAGTCTGAGCGCCGGAGTAGATTATTTATTATGATAGACGTGTATTAATAGCGCATTATATTGCGATTACATTTACATGTTTCGTCGATTGGATATGAACTTTTGTTCGATTGATAATATATTATGTGCCTGCGCCGTATTGCGTTTTCATGCTGATCTCATTTTTGCTCGGATGTATACATGCGTTTTCTTTCTTTCAAACTTTTTTTTTCACTTAACCAAAGAGATTTCAGTTTAGAGGCAAATCCTTGAGCTTCTGATGAAATTGCAATTGAATTGGAAAAGGTTCGGGCTCGGCTGGGAAAATTGATAACATTGCTGCGAACGAAACAATCTATATAAACAGTGCCTTTGTTTAATTTCAAATTATCGAGAATGAACTATAACTATGTTTAAATTTCATCAATCAAAATTTATCGATTTCTTATAGCTACATTACATAGCAGTCACATATAACTTAACAATTTTTGTCGACAACATTTGAAAATATAGTCATAGAAGTATTGAAAAATATTGTTACCCGTATTAAAACTCCGACGTTGATATGATCAAAAACTGCTATCAAAAGATCGTTGCACAATGTTAAAAATTAATTTTGAAAATAACACTGCCTGTTCTCAGGCAGTTTCGTTATTTATAATAGTTTTAAAATGAAACGTACAATATATGTTTCCTCCAATTGAGTTTATTTGTAATGTTGAAAGAGTGAAATCGAAAGTTTTATTAATTTATAAAGGTTTTGATGTAAATTTTATCATCAGGTTTAATGCTATGAAATTTGACGAGTTTGCATAGTTAGTGCGCAGTTGCGGCCGGATCATTTCTTCTCGTTAAATATCAAATCCTTCAACTTATAAGGATTATTACCTCGCGGATGAAACTTCACAGCGTAATTCATTAGGAAGTGCACGTGCGATACGTGCACAATAAATCGTGGAAACATGCGTATTTGAAAACGCGTTGAAGTGCAACACAGTAATGTGAAAGATGTGAGCAATAAAAATTAACGCTAATTAAAACATTTGAGTTTATATAATAAAACATTCGCAGATAAATTATACAGCGCCGCGCGGTGTGTTTTGTATTTACGATGTCAGGCCTTAATGATTGGATATAGAATTTTTCGTAATTAATGATTCGGAATAGCGCGAGGTCAAAAGTGCCTTTAATGTTGCAAGGATTAAATTATGCATCGAATGCGCAGCGCCTGTAAAAATAGGCATAATTGATAGGACAAAGATTGCGCGGGGTGAAGAAATCATAAAATTGTAACTTGCAATTTTCCAAAAGAAGTTTATTATTTTCATTGAGTTTCTCGCTCGCCATGCTTTATAACAGCCTATAATTTATTTATGTGTTAACAAGCGCGCCTGTTTGTGGCACATTTTTTTAATTTGTTTTTCCATTCAAAAACACTTTTTTTAGATGTTATAACATATTAAATATCTCGGTTAAGTAAACAGTTCAGTTAATAATATTGTTACAGCTGATGGGTCGCGGGCCTCTCCCGATGAATATTCGCGCATCGATACACATTCGTCAGATATCATATCAAATGTTTGAAGTATAATGAAGATATCAAAAAATGAGTTACGAAATCGCGTAACAATCATTCGCATCTCATTTAAACAAATCATTAAACACCATTTTAATTTTTTTATGTTTGTAAACAATTTTTTTCGTTCAAAAAAAGCATCGAAAAAACTTATCTCTACCATTTACCAAATGTTTCTAATGAAAAAAAAAATAATAAAAATTGTACATTCCATGGCTCAAATGGTTCTGACTGAGACAACTTAAATTTTTGTGCTCTTTAAATTGATTTCGTAAGAAAAAATTTAGTTGTTTTTATTTTTGTTGTAAAGTCGCATTTCATGTCGAGCTGAATTGGACAAGGTGGATATAATACACATGTTACTAAATTATATGTAATATATATTCGAAGATGAATATTATTCTTGAAATGCACGGGTACCGAATCCCAAGGATGAGAGCACATAGAATTTCGTTTGTTATTGAAACAATATGAAAATTGCGTCAGTTGACGGTAAGTGTAATCGATTACACTTGTGGCTGTATGCCGATCATCTGGGTAGGCGTCGATGTCGAAAGTTTTCTGCAGCGTCATCTTCTTGGGATTTCTCTCTCGCTCTCTTTGCTTACACTCGTCTTATGCTTTCGCGAGCATTTGGTTGGTAATCGAATGTAAATTGTCCATCGTATTGCGATCATTGCCCATTACGTATCATTATTCGGACTGATCTCTGTGACCTCACGTGAAATGCAAACAATCAGAAATTTCCCTTCGTTGAATAAAATCTCTTACAAAACGTCCAGCACAAAATGTTTGTCCTTTGTAAGATAGTTTTTACTATTATGATCTAACGTAAATGTTGTATACCATTATGGCCTACGTATAAGCGACGGTATTTGCATTTTAATGCTGCAGGAATTCAGTTTACGTACATCAATGATATATTTCAAATCTCAAATATATTTCACTCGACAAATTTTCATATAAAATTTTTATCCTTTTCGAGAGTTTTATTGTCAATTGGATAGACTTGTATTTTTTTAGTTTTTTAAACAGCTTTCTGTGATTGAGCATTTCATAATAAATTTTTAGGATGATTGTTGACTTGATGTGTAAGTGAACAAACATGACTGAAACATATAAAAAAAATTTTTTTATTTGACATTTTGAAAATTGTAATTTGGTATTTGAATATTCATGGGTAGCATTTCGAGTTGGGTAAATGATTATTGATTCAGATGGAAAAATATTGAGATATATATATCTTGAATAAATGTAAATGTGTAGAGAAAATCGTAATGGTCCTAAGATTTCAGACGTTACTTAATACTTCCGAATAAGATTTTTATATTTTTGCCAACATAATCATTATTTGTAGAATTTTGTCTCATGTGGAATTTCAAGTCTCATGTTGGTTTGTGAAATGAATAATTGCCAATTAGTATTATAACATGAAATGCATTACTTTTTTACATAATCATATTTGTATCATCATAATTTTTAACCAACAACTCGTTAAAATATTTAAATTCTTTTAATTTTGTGATATCAAAATTTTATCACTCACACAATAATAAAATTTATTTTCTTTCGGTGGTACAATTTTTCTGTTACATTTTTAGATTTATGACCTTATAGTGGTATATCTTTGTTATATGGCGTGGGTCGATATCTAAAAGGACCTAGGTGAGTTTATTGCAAATATTTATTGACCTTAATTTTATTTTATATCTAACTTTATTTGTCCAAGCCGTCGGACAAATTTCAGACTCCATTCTTAAAGATTCACTTCACATTTTAATTTTATTCAATAACCATTTATTATCATTAATTTATGCTCATTTAGTTTAGTTGTTTAAATTGAGTTATGACCAGATTATACAAGTTGTTTGAACCAAAAACTTGGTACTTCTATAAAATCAATTAATCTGAGTTCAAACTTGGATGACTTTCTTGAACATTATCGTTTGATTCAACATTAATAGTAATCACATCAACATCGTATTCGAAACTGTCCACAAATTTATAGCTCGAGGGAAAAGACAAACTTGAACTTCAATAAAAGTCCAAATGCCATTCGCAAACGAAATGTTATTTTTCTTTTATGTCCAAAGTCTTAACATACAATTAACATTTTTGCCAAGTAAATGTAAACTAAACGATCAAATTACAGTAAGAGAATGAGATTCTTATTGCATCCAATGTGCATCAATTTACAGGGCATCCTCTTTGTCTTGTGGCGGTGGTTGGAAAAACGTTGTCGATGACCTTGGTACTGTGACCATTTTTGGTATAGGATTATTTTGTCGGATGTTTCGCGCATCCCCGAGGTCCTTCGGTGTTACTCGTCGTCCTCGATTTAGCGCGATTCGAAATTTGCGAGAAAAATGCATTGGTCAGTGTCCCACCACTCGTTTGTCCAGATCGAATTACGATAAAGTCCTTCAAAGTGTTACTTTAAATTATGTCAAAAAACGCACGATAAGACTTTCATTTTTCTGACCCTAACATATTACAATTTTAAAACAATTTTTCTCGTGTCAGAAGGAGCTCATTCCGTTTTAGTTATAGTTATGGCCTCACACGAAATAAAAAAGCATCAAAAATGCTCAATGCCATTAATCGGTGGAATTAATTTCAAACTTGTTGATGTAGGATTATATCGAATCTGCTACGACTCTGACGAACAATTTATTGAGTGATATTAAGAGTTTCCCGCCCTTTTTAAATTTTTTTTCGATAAGAAATGGTATCGGGTAAATTATGACGCTGCGTGTGATGTTATTTTTACAGGTGAGGTGTTATTATAATTCGTTAGTTAATTTCAAGTATCTGCAACTGGGGATCAAACAGTGACGAACCTGATATAGGTACCAATAAAATATATCAAAATATCAAAAAATACAATTTATAAAAAAAAAAAAGAAATAGATAAATGAAGTAAATATAATATTATTCAAGTTTGCGGAAACTTTCAAATCACGTTTTCATTTAAAAAAAAATTAAAAATCCATTTTTAAATTACATTATCTCAATTTGTTTCAAAATATAATGACAATGAGCACGCAAACTCGAAAATGATTTTTTTTCCATAACAATCCTGTAATTAGCGTGCTATTGGGGTTGCTTGAGAATTTCGCAGACAGATATTATTTTCAGACGTTACACTCGATTCAAGAGGGCTTGGCTCACTCGACGTCTCGATGAACCTGCTGTTATGGCAACACAGCATCATAATAACAGGCTGTGTACGCCGACTGACCGCAAACAGTTGCGCTGATCCTCTTTCCCGGATCGCGCTTAATTTTCGAGAAAGTCTACAATGACGGATGCTCATTACACTTTTTCATCGCTAAATTTCTCAATTCCCGCGCGTAATCCTGATGCTATCCATTGTTCTATCTGATTGTCCAAAGACATTTTCATCCACGACAATACTTGTCTTTAAACTAAATAACTACTTTTCAGCCAACAAAAAAAGTTTAACATTGATAAACAAATTATAAATTCTAATTTAGAAATCGAAAGAAAAAAGTTGTAAGAAATTTTCGGAACCTGTTTTTGGTTCTAAACAAAAACGTACATATAAAAAATAAAACTTTCAAAAATGCGGTATCAACCGCGTGGATTTTGATTAATAAAATAAGGTCATGTACAAGATGAATATATTTTTCCCTTTTTTTTCGGCATAATTGAATTTCAATTTACGTGCACATAAACAGGCCATTAGTGAGGCGCGGTTTAATTGGGGATGAAAAAACGAATTCAAATGTCAAAATAGTTTCTTTATCGTGGAGTTAAATCAGCCGTATACCAAAACAAGCGGCTGGTCAATGCCCGGAATTTCGGTATTTAATAATGACCGGTCTTTTTTATGTAGCTGCAGGCTCGTCTTCGGGTGAATGTCCTGAAAAAAGTTTGCAGACGATCCTCTCTCGTGATGAGAGCAACGGCGCTTTATAATATATATGTGATGTATGAAATAAAAAAAAAACATTGGCTCTCACGCGGTTTTCATCGTTGCAACTTTTTGACAATTACAAACTCTACACACGAATTCCTACGCTAGCAAACAAATTTCTTCGGTGTTAACGTTAGATGATTAACATTAAATATAATTCATTCAATTAAACCAGATCCATTGATTTTTACAACAGGGTCAGTTGTGCAAGTGCTAAATAATTGAATGATTAAACGAACTTACCAAGTGAAGTTCTATCATAATTGTATTTCGCGCCTCTTCTTCGAGATCAATTGTAGTACCCCTCCCCATGCATCCTCCAATCACACGTTTTAAAGCTATGTAAAACGGAAAAAAGCGCGAAAAATGGCAACCCTGCCACTCGCTTGTTTCCATATTTTCATCATTTAAAGTATATCGTAACTTGGAAATTGGGGAACTCTTCCATCTAGAAGAGTCAATGGGAGATGGTTAAATTAACCTGAGTTGGGAATTGATCATCTCGAAGAGGCGCTTCATACAATTATGATAGAACTTCACTTGGTAAGTTCGTTTAATCATTAAATTGTATTTCGCGCCTCTTCTTCAAGATCAATTGTAGATGTTTAAAGTTAAACAAGTTACGACCGAAGACAGAAATTTTTAGAAAAGATAATATATATTTGAACTCATTTATTTTTAAAAAATACAATTATCAGCAAAATCTTATATAAGAGACTGTCTAATCAGCCGCAGTGTTTATAAATGACTTAGCAAACGAGGATCTATCTTCACTCAGTTTCAAATTATACACTTTTGCAAACACTGCTGAGTTTTTCGACCAGCAGGCCGTTTTTCTTATTATATCTAAAGACATACCCTCCCGATATGCAGCCGAGGTGGATGCGTGTCGAGTCGAATGCGCAGAAAATATTTGTGTATCTATACCGCAGTTCTTTAATGATTTTTTGATCCAGCGACTTAAGGTTTGGCCACATACTTGTAAATGTGGTTTTTTAAAAGATATGAATAGTGAACTCGCTTGACTATTCATCTTGACTCGCAAGTCAGCTGTTCTTTGCAAGTAACAACTTAAAACCGAAACAATGCAAATCTTTTCATTAACTGGAAACTTCAGCAAAATCAAAACTGGTTGTTTTTTATTTGGTCCAGAGGTTTTAATCGGATCTGGAATCTTGATCTGAAACGTATCCCCAATCTTTTGTATATTTCTTATATCGATTAAAGCCAGAGTTTGACTGAGTTGTGCTGTGACGAGTGCTAAGAAAGTAACTAATTTTAACGTCAAAGATTTCAGATCACAATCATCATTCGATGGGGAATTTGAAAAAAATTTTAACACTACACTTGGCTCCCAAATCTCGTCGTATTTTGGGGTTGAAGGTTTTAAGTTAGCCGAACCTTTTAAAAACCGTCTAATCTCAGTGTTTTCTGCTATGTGATGACCTACTATCCTTGGAGTTATAGACAAAACCTAAATAAGAGATTTTCTTGCTAGGTCTAAGTTGACTTTTCAATTTATTTATCAAAAACTCTAAGAACTGAAGCATTTCAGCCGTCTTTTTGATATTCCGAGAACACTTATGACGGGAATCCCCTAAAAGCAGCAGATCGTCCAAATGGACTACCGATTTAAAACCTTCATCTCTGAGGGTAGAAATTAAGGGTTTTAAAATCTTTGTGAACCCAAAAGGGGCTGAAGTTAACCCGAAAGGAAGACAAACAAACTGATAAAGAATGCCCTCAAAGTAAAATCTGAGATATTTTCTATCCGACTCTTTGACGGAGATAAGATAATATGCATCGGTTAAATTGATAGAAGCCATATAGCAACCTTTAGTTAGCAAACGAATCACAGTCTTATGGTCTTCTAATTTGAAGTGTTCAGTATGAACGAATTCGTTAAGATCCTTCAAATTTAAGACCAATCTGAAACCTCCAGATTGCTTAGGTATAAGAAAGATTTTCGAGATGAATTGGCCCTCTGTTTGCTCACAAGATTCTATAGCACCCTTATCCAACAGAGACCTGACCGATTTACGAAGTTCAAGTCGATCCTGGTTAGACCAGTGCGTCTCGACCTGCACTACCTCTTGGAATACCTCGGAATGAAAAGGAATCTCATATCCTTTCACCCAAGACAAAATCAAGGGATCAGAGGTGAGACTCTTCCACTCGCTCAAAAAAATCTTAGACGGCCAGCTGGACTTACTGTCTCTTTCGAAGAATCTGGGTGAACACTTGTAGCTCCGCTCTCCGTGGACTCCTCTGATGAACTGTGCACCAAAGATCTTTCGGCTGACGGCAATGCGCGAACTAAGCCAGCTAATGTCTCCTTGAGTTGGTTTGACGGTGAGGTGACCTTTTTCTGCTCGGAGATCGACGGCCATCCTTTGAAGACGAAGTCCGATAATTCTTCCCGCCCTGAGACGATCTATTGCCCGATGGTCTCTTGGACGGGACTTTCATGTTTTTTGAATTTGTAGCAGGTTTGGAAGTTTGTGTTTTCGGAGTGGGCTGTAGCTTCTTTAGAGGTACCTCCAAAGCCTTCGCGGCCTTGAATTTTTCCGCCAGATCTGTCCCGAAAAACCATTCACTTGTAGCGGTTGCAGTAAGTACTTCCTTCGCTGCCGGGTTGTTGAAGTTAGCTATCACTAACGCGCGACGAATCACCGACTCATCACGTTGGATATCTGCTAGCAGTCTAGCCGCATCGTTGACATAACCTAAAAATGATTTATCCTTTGACTTGAGCTGTGCTGACATCACTTTTGATAACGCCGCAAGGGCAGCGGCAATTTTGGCTTGTTTTACTAAAATACGGTCGTCCCTCTTCTTGATGGCCTCCCCCAAGACCGACCGGACCTCCGAATTCAGTTTTGGAGGATCGATTGCAACGCAGTTCTGCGGAACAGGATATTTCTTCAAAATCTCAAGTCTCATCTCCACTGGTAAACCCTGTTTCAGGATATCCAGCCATCTGTCCGCTACGTCCTGATGAATCGGTTCGTCAAACTTCTTTTCCTCCGTCAAACGTTCGCCAATTAGATCAAGAACCTCTTGATCTAATTTTTCGAACGAAACATTTGAGTCTTGGTTTTCTTGGTCGGCTGAGGGACCTGCTATCTGAGGTACAACAATCTGCGGTCTTGGCGGATTTGTGTCTGCAAAAATAAACATCAAACCAAGAGCTCAAAGTTAGAGCCCATGTAATAAAAATAGGTTAGAGTCTAATTTATCAACACGATTCAGCTGAATTCGACCGAGATTTGCGATCCGGTTAGACCTACGCTGTTATGGTGACGGTCTGAGTTTGAGGTTAGAGCCTCAAAATGTGCTGCCAGCACATAATAGGTTAGAGCCTATATTAAGTGCTTCTATTCTCTTACCGCTTTGAGACTTTGACGACTCCGATGATGATGAACTTGATTGATACGAGGAGCTCGACGACGACGAGGAAGATGTGCGACGTTTTCTTTTCTTGGCGGGTGGGTTGTTTCTCGACAACTCCTTCAGTGTTTTCTCCATACTTTCCAACCTTTCCCGTAGCACCTGGACCTCCTCCTTCTGCCCTCGCTTGTTATTCTTGTGCTTCGGCATTTTCGTGAACCAGAAAAATTTCCGTACGTGTGTATTAGAAGGCACACAAAAAAGGAATGAAAATATGGAAACAAGCGAGTGGCAGGGTTGCCATATTTCGCGCTTTTTTCCGTTTTACATAGCTTTAAAACGTGTGATTGGAAGATGCATGGGGAGGGGTACTACAATTGATCTCGAAGAAGAGGCGCGAAATACAATTATGCATTCGTCTTTAAGAAATCGTGCCATTTAAACACTGACACGAGACAAGAAGGATTCGAATTTCGGGACGATGAATAAAACGAAATATGTAAATGCATATAATCGGACACCATCATAAGGCTTGCGGGATGAAAAAAGAAGTACTTGGATCACGTTTCACGCGTCTCATTTATCAATACGTTGATATCGAGCGTGGTTATTAAAAGAAAAGTTTTTCTACCAATACTATAACACAGCGAACGATGATGAGTTGAACGAGACGGGCATGGTTTCCGATCGTGAGTAGGAGCGTCTCTTTGCAAAGGTCTCAGTCTTTCTCTTCTATAACATAAAACGAGGACGATCCATGCTCAATCGATCGAACTCGATCTTCTTCATTAGAATAAATTTTAATAATAAGCTTCAGAAAAGTGTTACGCCATACCACGCATGCATGGGTAAAAAAAAAAAAAAAAAAAAAAAAAAAAAAAAAAAAAAAAAAAAAAAAAAAAAAAAAAAAAAAAAAAAAAAAAAAAAAAAAAAAAAAAAAAAAAAACGGTGAAAAGCGAAAATAATCGGTAATGAATCAGAAGCACTCAAATTTATGATACTCGACGGAAGAAAGTGTAAACAGCTTCGAGAATCATTTGAAACACTGTAATTAAACAACAATGTTTCAAATTTTTTTGAATTATCGCCAACGTTGCATCTAAATTTACAGGTCAATTTAAGTATCAGATATTAATCTGCATAGTTTATTTGCAGACTCCAAAAGACAAAAAATTAATTTCAAAACAAAATAATTGTTTGTAACAAATGACAAACAAAAATTGACGATTGTTGAATTAAAATTTTGGGAACGGTTCGAAGATGCTATGAGAAACACATTTGCAAAATTGAAACAAAGTCGCAGACTGTTTCGCGAAGTTGCATGTCCCACCTTAACCGATTTGGCATTTTGTCGGCAGTAAATTCACAAATTGGGCCGGCGTTTCCGATGATCGCGCGTATTTCCAACCGCTAATTCGACGGAATTTATTGCCACAGCCGGGGAATTCTCCAACAGTCAAAGACGCGGCCGATTGGGAAATCGGATGCCTGAGCGCGAAAGATCGTATTCACCTTCTGGCGCATTCTCTATCACGGTTTCGTTCGCGCGCGCGGGAATCACCTGTGAAATGATCCGCTGTGATGCTTAAACGACCGCACATAAATCGGTCTTGCAAAGGCAATCGACTTTTTAACGAGATAATTGCGGCATTTTTGTTCTTTTCCCAGATGATGATGCATGGAATGAAGATCCATGTGACTTTATAAAACATTCACCCAGGATTTATTTCATTAAAACAGTTATCTTATTTTGTCGATTAAGTGATTTCAATATTACAATTTTTAGTAAAAAATCATAATCAATAATGATGATCTGTAAACTCGATATAAAACATGAGAAGAATTTTAAATTAATTCTAGTTTTATCGATTTCTATTACATGATATTTTAAAGATTATAATATAAAGACTGTATGTTTCCCTCTGCTTTGCCCTTTTTCTGGCTTTTTAAATTTGCACGACAGCTTAGTGTTCGTTCTAAACAGAAACACAAGACAAGAATTTGTTATTTACAATATTAGATTAATATTCATATCGGATAAAAATAAGTGGCATGCTCGTTTACACGCAGTTGGTCAACCGAACAAAGCACTTGCCATGGTTGTTAACAAAACAAAAAACAGTCATTAAATATCTTAAGCCCAATTTACTCGGGTAAACGTTGTGTCCCGCCCCTGTCCAGACATTGTTTCATTCTTTTTCATTCTATCCGTTTTTGTAATTCAACGCAACGGCGAAAAGCGCGCTCATTTTTTTTAATTTTTCTTTCTCCTTCCCATTCGATTACGGTGTCTTGTTAGTACACGTACATGCACTTCCAGCACATGTACGGGCACGCCGTAGTCCGCCGCGTGCATGCTTTCGCATATCGAGCGTAGAGACGCTGCGTATCCTAGACACGTGCGAAAACTGGGTCACGGACCCGGATGCGCCCCGACTTGTTTCTCTCATCGACTAAGGCCCGAATAAAAAAATCATTTGTCCCTGATATCGTTTGAAATGCGTTAAATTTTTTCGTCAAAAAAAACTTTTTTATGACATTCCATGTCGATCAATCATCTACATTTTAATAAGTTTTACAAAGGAGTATCCATTCATCGTGTTACAAAAAATTTTGCTTTTTTTATTCTCCTCTCTTATACGCGGTAACTTCGTCATGTTATATTTTTTTCAGAAGAGAAAATTTGTTATTTTCACTGAAAAATAAGAAGTTAAAAATATTATCTCAAAATATTATTTCAAAAAAGAACGAGATTAATTGTATTAATTATATAAAGTGTTTTTTATCAAGAAGATGGAGAGGCAATGATAAGAAAATTACAATGCAAAACGAGTTTCAAAATTTGGGCTCGCAGTGGAATTGACATTGAAATCGGAAACAGCGGCAATGAAAGTTTCGTGTGAAGCAAGCGGCGATATTTGACATACAGATTGGGCTATTTTCGAAGTCAAGGAGATTAAGCACATAATTGCGCGAGGGATTCGGTACGCTTTCAACCTGACAATCATGCGAACGAGAAAAGGTGTCTGTAAAACAAGTTAACAGCAAAATTTTAATAAGTTCTCTTTGCGCGCTGCTTGACAGTACACACAAGATTAATTTGGCTTCGCAGAAATTTGCTTTTAAAACACTTTTGCATACGATTTGAGTGCAAACAGGTTCTGAAACACATTTTTTGGAGAACAATTTTTGTTCGTTTTTTTTTTTTAATTTTGGTAAAATTACAAAAATGGCAGAAAAAAAATTATTCGTTGTCTTGCAAGCGACATGTTCACATCAATTAATGAAACGAAAACAAAAAGCTTTTTGATGGCTGCGGTGCATTTATTACGTATACAGATTTACTTTTTTTAACATCAGTTGTAATGTCATGGGTGATCTCTCCGCACAATCTCGCAACTTCGAGTATCATGTCGAATATTCGCATCACTGCTTTGGTGTAACCAAGTACAAAAGTGAGAAACAAAAAATGAAAATAAAATTGCAAAAACAGAATGTTAACCTCGCCGAGCACCAAAAGTAATCCGAGTCGTTAGTCCGGTTGGTCCACTAATTTAAATCGGATACAGTTACTGTCCCGAACCCTTTGATCAGCAATTCTCTCGCGCAACATTTTCGGGGGGCGTCTGTCGTTTTTTCTGATTCCGAAACAGGTTTGATAAGTTCGAATGTCAACGTAGGAAAGATTTTTGCAGTTGAAAAATAAAAAGTGAAAGAAAAAAGAAATAAGAAAAGGTTTTTCACGATGTCGGCAGTGCATAAAAATGAATTTCATGATAATAATAATTCGCGATATGATCTTTGCAAGTGTTATTTAAGAGTCGTGAAAACATCGCGGGATGAAATATCGAACATTGTTCGTAGAAATTATCCTTTTAAAATGGCAAACGAATCATCATTTAGAATATTGATGACAATATTGTCGTTAAAAAGTTTATCGTTAAAAGTTTAGAAAAGAAAAAAAATTGTTGGAAACTTTTCAGATCGTTATTTCACTTGACGAAATAATTTACTGGGTCAGAATTGCAACAACTTTCTCGTATATTTTATGCAGACGGTAATGAGTAAGTGGTTTTGTAAGTAGCTGTCTCAAAAAAAGTGGAATTTTGACTGATAAGAACGAGTTTCGTAAAAGTTTACACTCGGACCGACATCCAGAGCTCTATCAACGATTGAAATTTCTATCCATTATAACAAGCAACAAACAATCAAGTCTTTCAGTTTGACATCGCTTTCATGCATACCGCTCGAAAGGTCATACACACAATTATGTCATTTTCAACCAGATTTGTCAAGTATTTACCTATATAATACCCAATACAACCCAAATAAAAGTGCATTCAAAATTCAAGCATACAAAAGTAAATATAAAAAATAAAATAAAATAAAATAAAGAGATAAACAAAAATATATGAAATATATGAAAAAAATGTTGAGTCAGATGTGAACAAAATTATTTGTTAATTGGCATAAATTTTTGATGAGTACAAACGAATGGCTTTCTCCTCAACGATCCTCATCAGGCGGACAATAAAGCGAACATTTTTACAAGTTTTATATTAATTGCCGCGAATAACATAATTTCGCTATAAATCAGTTGCAAATGACGCTTATTTAACGATGCAAAACAAACAGCTTCTCACGCCGTAGGATGGATAAAGAGGCACGATTTTCTCGGCATGAAAATTTCTCCGGACTCTGACAAAAGAAAATGAGGTGCATCGCCGCTGAGTCACACCGCAAACGCGTTGTTACACTTCAATAGATCTGTCTCTCGGTCGTTCGCCTATTCTTTTATTATTCAATAATAAGCAGCGCTTACGCATAATTCGCGCGAACGGCAGCGGAGCCGGAACACGAACGGCCTTGTCGAGGCGAACCCTGCCTTGCCTGCCTTACCACACCCTGCTCTGGCATTCTACTTCGCAAGAAAACGAGAACTCCCCGCTACTTTGGCACGCACGTGACCGCACTTACAAAACTTATGCTAAGTTGCGTGCGATTTCAGAGTGATACGCGTCTCAAATGGCACGTTACGTTTAATAAACTGTTTATGTATACCGGACTTGTGTGTTTTAGGCATTATGTGAAAACTGAATAATTGCACACGCCAAAGTGAAAATCTTACCCATTAAGTGTCTATGCAACCAGTTATTTTAAAAACAAAAAGAAATTTTAAATAAAAATAGAATGAAAGAAAAAGAAAATAGGTTTGATCACGTCGCAAAATGCATTCTCGGGGCAAATTTTCTTTATTATCATTAGGGTCATAGGGATTGGAACATTATTTATTAATGAATTGTTTTACGATCGCTATGAACTGAAACGCGATTACTAATTGGTATTTACGGCTGGAATTGAAACCCAGAATAGTCATGCAGTTGTACATCAGTTTTTCAACCAGAGTACTAATTTGACTCTGATACTTTCACTTAACGATTTTTTGTTGGTAGATCGGCGAATCTGTCGACTCTCGTTCATTATGACTGAATGACCTATGCATAAAATAGTTTTATCGAATTCAATTTCAGCATTCTGCTTGAACTTACATCATTCCTCTTTTTTTTCTTCCAACTAAACCAATTATACTTTTTGTTTGTAATTTGATATCGTGAGTCGGTTTTTCGTCACTGATATTATGAGAGAGAAATGAACGAACGATTTTTGAGATTTTTTTTTCGCCTAATTGTAACCGTGTTGTCATATCAGTTTTGAGCCGAACAAGAGAGGTATCATGAAGTAGAAATATTCGCGGGGCAGTTATTGAAGAAGCTGATATTGTATGGCGAAATACATAAAATTACATTGAATCAAACATAGAATGTCGCACGAAGTATACTCTATTGGGACACAAAGAAAAATATAAATGAATGTAAAAAAGCTGATGCATGCGCGTAGAAAACTATTTATAAGTAATTGAAACAAAAAATTTCCTAAGAAAACTGTCAATTAAAATTTGCAATTTTTCAACTTACTGCATCAATGTTCAACATTACAGGTTAATACTAAAAGTTATGTACGTTGGAAATTATCAAAGCAATCAGAGCGTGCAAGTGCGAAATATTTTGTATATATAAATGCGGCGAATATTATATAACACGATTAGTTTTATGTGGAATTAGAAATACAAACTAAATTCTAAATGTATTCATCTGAAGTAAAGTGCGAGGCATTAGGCTGCTCTTTGCAGTCAGAACCGATATTTAAAACCAGTTCATTAACATACTGATCTTGTTAATTTTCAACATTAGTTTATTAAAATTATACGTTTATCGCCTTCTTTCTTTTGGAATGCGAAACTCTTTCGAATTTCGAGCTTGAAAAATGCCGGACCAATTAGACCAATTAGGTATGTTACAAAAAATGAACATAGAAATCAATAATTAATTTTAGTAAGAGTCAAAAAAAAAAAAAAAAACGTTGAACATTAAAAATAAGTGCACAAAAAAATTGTATATCACATTCTGCTGAATTCTCGCTCGAGTACAGAGTGAAACTAGAGGTGGTTGCTTTTTTTCCAACCAATCTAATAATTATCGATTACACGTGTAATTGGCATTCGTACGGTAAGGCAGTTTTTGAGCAATATTTCATTAATCAGTATTTTTTCCGGGGCATTTAATCAGTGACTCTAGATTGCGAGTTTTCGATCGATAATCATTTATAATTTAGATAATTACCGATCCGCGCGCATTTCATGCCGTGTCTCAATTATTAAACGCCTTTCTTAACACAATGGCAAAAACAAGGACCGTTAATCGTTGTTTAACGGCGCACCTTGTTAACTGCTCGCGGAATGGTCGGCCGTGATGCTGTCAGAGTCCCCGCTTCTGCAGCCGGAACTTAGGGATGATAAATAATTTGTACGCAAACCAAGTGGGCACGATAAATTTATCGCGTCAAAATCGGACGCGAAAATGTACTGGAATAAAATAAATTGTTCGTTTGCAAAATCTCGTCTTGAGAAAATTGCTTTAAATGTGGGAATTCGTGTTCGCCTCTCGGTATGTGCCGTCTATTGTTCGCCTATCCGAATGATCCTGGGAAAAAATTGCGCCCGAGTTATCGTATTTTACGCTCAAAACTGTTTTGTGCGCTTAATGCAAATAGTCGTTTATTCCAATGAAATAAGACTTGGTTCGCTTTGCATTTATGAGAGAAATTGTGACGGATGAAAGTGAAAAGGAGAAAAAATAAATTTAGTTATACAGAATTGAAAATTCATCTCGATGTCGAGCTGTGAAAATATATTAAATTCGTCACAAAATTGTTCAGCGAGAGGTATTTTTCATTCAAGATGCTCCGTTCCATGCTTTTGATCGCGGTTGTAATCTAATCACCATTGTTCATTCAATCGATTAGACATGACGCAACGAAATTCGCGATGATTTTCGCACGGCGACGAAGATGTCGCGTCATTTTGAAATACATTATTCAAAACGAGTGCTAGAATTTCAGGTCGCTCATAGCGCCAAGGCGAATGTGAAAGTAAACATTTCTTGTAAATTGTGCGTTCAACCCGCATCGCTCTAACAATGTGGATGACGGGAAACAGCTGCAGATATCGTGCAACCAAGATGAACTCATGATGCAAATTGAAAACGCGGAATACATATATCCGTCTGATATTTTTCAACGAAACATTTATACCGGTCCAATTTTATTTCACAAAAAGCCGCATATCTATTCCTTATCATAATAACGTTTGCGAAACGCAGTTGTGTTACGTCCGGCAAAAAGAATAAAAAAGAAAAAAAAAAGAAGAATTGATATCGCAATTGAAAATTGTTGCAGAAGATGTTCTTTTAATTCAATTTTGGTTTTAATTGGGATTAATTTTGAAAGTGGATGAAAAATGTGAAACTGAGATAATCAAAACTGATATACGCATCCCGTCTAAAAAGAGATGGAGTAGATTATTATTCGCGCTCACATACAGGTACACACGTTCGCCTCACCTTACAGGCACCTTCGCTGGCCGGACCATTTATTTTGCATTGCGCACTTTTTCTTTTTACCACGCGTTGAGCGAAAGGTTAAACATTCGTTTAGCGCGTACCGGGTACGTGCATGCAATACACGTGACTGCTCGATAAAGAGAGAAAGATGGAAAAACAAGCGAGAGAACGCACGGGACAATTCGTGGTATGCGCACGCGAAACCGGATCATTGATGATCTCAACGATATTTGCATGTCAGGATTGTGAATTGGCTGTATCTGCGTGGGCGCCTCCCGTCAAAAGAATGTCAGCTCGAATTTGATTGACGCCATACCGGTGGCCATCAAAATTTGTGTTTGCAGAAATCAATTTGGCCTCTCACCATTTTTTATTCGTGTTTTTTTTTCGTTTCCTCTTAAGTTTGATTATTAAATGCCAATTAGGGCAAAAACGTTACTTCTCTTACAAAATACGTATGATCATGGTGAAAAAAAATGTTATTGTTTTATGATACATTTCTCAATTTAAATTGCAACGATTAATTTTGTATCGTAAACATTGAAGTAAAAATAGGTCCTTTCCACTCGGTCGCAGTTATTGAATTAATGCTATTTTTTTCCTGAAAGACAATCTTTTTTTTGTTGTTTAATTATATTTAAAAAAAGGACATCTTAATTTTTATGCACAATAAGAATGAAGACGTTCGGTGTATTATGTTTCTTCGCATACATCAAAACAAAAATTATGATTCTGTCGAATTGCATAAAAGCATCGATAAATAACAGGGCGCAAATTATCGAAATTTATTCGTTCAGACAGAAATTAATTGAAACGTAAATTTGTATCTTGTCGATTGTCAAAAAAAGTTACCGATCAAGTTAGTTCGAAGGTTTTTTCTCTCCAATAAAGAAATTTATTCTCCCGAAAGATTTATAGTTTTACTTTTTTTTCAAATTAAAACAAAAAATATCTTTATTTTGTATCGTATGGATTATTCAGTAACTTAAATAAACATTAATATATCTTATATTTACCTTTTAGATAAGTTTTCTTCCATAAAATTTAGACAAGTAAAAGAGCACGCAAAAAAGTTATATTGCAAACTTCGGTGTTCTATCAAGGCGCGACAAAAAATTCGAGTCCAAGTTTGGCGAGCTGCTGAATAAATTATAATAATCATAAGTAGATTAGTCAAATTTATAATTGGATAAAACTTGATTAACAATTAATCAAGTTTTTGTGTGAAGATACCAGTAAACTAAAACAAAAAGCAAACTAAAACAAAAAGCATGTGTTGCGATGTTACCACATGTGAAAAGTACGCACGCCCCCATTAGAAGTGACAAACATTGTTTTATCAGCCAAAATGTTTGGCTGTTTCCAGGATATGATTGTGTCACGTGACGTATTTGGTCGTAGACACCGATCAAGTACTTTGCAATCAGACGGGGAGTGACGCGAAACTGGGCGCTTGCGTCATTGTAACAGAAGTTGTACATGTCATTAATCCCACAGCGAGCTCCGAACGCAATTAATAGTATTAATAGAGCATCGTGATCGGCGTCGAGAAAACGGGAGGAGTCGTCCTTGCTATTCCTTAAACTCTCTCACTTTCGTTCTCTTTGTGTAACGCTGAAACTACGATAATACCGAACAATCACGATCTCGATTATGATAGCGATACCACTGTCACATCAACGTTTTGTTAGTTGCTAAATGCTATGGTAATCAGATAGATACGAAAAGAATTAACAATGGCTGTTTTTTTCTGTTCGAAAATTAATTGGTCGGGATCGTTAAATCGCTTTAATTAAGTGAGAAGAAATGTGTTAAGGCAACTCAGGTGTTTTGTTCTTCTATGTGTTAGCTTCGATTCGAAGTTTCTCCAAGTTACGACGACTGAATAATTGAATACTCGACTTTTATTATTCAATTCGTCACGAGACAAACGAATTATTCTTCAACAATCACATTTGAATTGAAACTCAAAAATTGAGTGGATTGCATTTCATTTTATTTTCCATTTTTAATATTTTAAAAGCGAGATGTATGGGGGGTCCTGATGGGGAACTTTCAGAGATGTCGCCTAAGTTTTTTGAACAAGTCTGATCAATATGGAATGTTTTAAATAGTTTTAAATACATTAAGATTACGGGTTAGTTGAAAAAAAAGTAACAAAAAATCGAACATCATATATTGTAGGAATACACTTGCGAAAATACACTCCGCAAAACAATTAACGATCCACACCCCTAAAATTTTGCTTTTCTCAAATTGTCATAACTTTGACCCATTCCATTAACAAAAATTTTTTTTAGACCAAATTGAAGCTTGGAACCTTAGCTTCGACATTCTTTGTTAAACAAAATTTTAACATCACAACAGATCGCGCTGCTGTCCAA
>JAPYZS010001568.1:0-26729 GCA_030522925.1 Trissolcus japonicus | reverse complement strand
ATACGAGGGAAACTACACGTTGATCATTTCGGAAGAGGAGCTAGGTACAATCTTGATCGAACTTCACTTACAGGTAAGTTCGTTCAATCTTACAATTAAAATGGAATTTTTCTAGAGCAAGTTTTATTTTTCGACAAATTATATCGACTGAAACGAAATTTTAAGTCGAGTTAATATTAGCTGGAAATCTTTTAAAACCTTTCGTACTAGCTCCGATAGCTGATGTTAAAATCCAACTTATTAATCAATTAATCAGTTGAAATTTCATTCCATATTGATGGAGTGTTTTGTTTTGTTTCAGGTAAGCTGCTGTGGATCATTCTATTAATAGCCATTTTAAGGTAGTACAAAAAAAAAAAATGTTAAGCATCTAACTAGAACTAAAACTCATTTTAAAACTGCAGAAACTTTTTTTAACCAATTTTCTTCGTAAATCAAAAAAAATCAAAAACAAATTCTTAATATAGACAGTTATTAATGAACCCCTCCTAAAGTGACACTGCAAAATCTTGAAAAATGTTCCGACAAGTGACAGTTGGAAATTGTTGAAGCACTGTTTCCTATCACAAACATAATATCTGAAAAAATCTCATTAATAAAAATATTTTCTGTTTGGAATTCATAAGCTCTTTCTCAGACAAAATATCAACAATACCTGTTGCAAAAAATTTTAAATTGTGAATAAATCCTAGTGAAATCTCTAAAATAAAAATACCCGCTCTACTCAGCAATGCATTGAAATTTTACGTTCTCAACTTGCAAGTAAAATTCCTATACTCTTTTTTCCGTGTATACGGTTTTGTTAATATATTTTCACTGCATGGTCAATTCAAACAATTTCAAAAATTCTAATAAGGTCAATTTTTCACAATCATCATAATATTTTAGAGTCAGGGTAATATTATAACTGACAGATTTTGTTCGAGATAGTTAAAAACCGCAATGGCGTGTGCCCAGCGTATCGATCGAGTTCCCAAAACCGGCGTGAAATACTCGAGTCCCGACATTTTTCACTGTATTAGGATTACCTACGCCAAATGCCCTTTGATATATCTACAATGTCAGGATTATGTCGAACAAGCTGGCGGAAACATAACGTTTGATTCCTGCTTTTCGTAATTCGGACATACGTTCGGCATGGTTTTAAGCGAGACCGATCGATGTGCCTCTGTGTCCACATTCGAAAACACTTTAGAATGATCCTGCAACCTCTCTGAGAACTCATACATATTAAAAAGTGCTTCAACATTGATCATGAGGTTATGCATTTTGTAATCAACGAAACAGATAAGCAAAATCAGCTTGGTTGAAAACAAAATTATGAACAAGTCAATCGTCGGTAATTAATGAGTTGCGGTCAACATGGATTATGCATATTTATCCCTCAGAATTGTCAGTATCGATGATTGGTAAACCAGTTCATGCGATTTAATTCCAATTGAGGTTTACCCTGATTGAAACTTACACAGGGAATCAGACCATTTGAAAAGCCCAAAAGAACGTCTCTTAATT
The DNA here is from genome assembly GCA_030522925.1 of Trissolcus japonicus. Lineage (NCBI taxonomy): Eukaryota > Metazoa > Arthropoda > Insecta > Hymenoptera > Scelionidae > Trissolcus > Trissolcus japonicus. Next base: position 25,217 of record JAPYZS010001568.1, on the reverse strand, counting down.
AGCTATAGCATCGGATGCAATAACTAAACTTATGCTCGAAGACTTTGTTTTCAAAACAAAAACTATCGTGAAAATGTTAGATTTCATTGTACTTCAGGTGACAAAGTTGTACTTTAGATCATAATAAACAACTTTGCCAATTAAAGTACATTGAAATCCGAAATTTCCTCGATACTTTTTTGTTTTGAGAACATGATCTCCAAACGCAAATCTGGTTATTAAATCCGACGCTTCAATTGAGCTTGGTAATTTGGGTGTTAATGTTTTTCTCGCAGAGGATGCGTGCATCATTCAGATTTTTATAATTCGAATTGCAATGAAGTCAGTTGTGAATTACTGTGCAGTTTCCATGAAGTCATTTCAAAAAGGTTGGAAATACCAATTTACCACATCTAACCAACCCAAAAAATTATTGACCCATGTAACTGAATTTCGATCAAATACTGTATGCCAGTGGTTAATGCATATTACTTACTCACAGTAAAATAACCATTTTCTGGCATTATTTATTGCTGTGACGTCGAAAGGAATGAAACCGTCACAGCAATAATGACCCAGCTTTTAATTTTCGTAACATTCGAAACACATCCAACAGCTAGGGACCAATAACGTGCAAATTTTATCGCATCATCTTGTTGAAGAGACCAGAACCTAAATAAAAAAGAAACCTCAAAAGACGCTCGTGAAATATGACTTGTAAGAAAGACACCGCAGTTATGATATTCGGCTCATTAAAAATGTTGCTCAAAATAAAAGTGTGGCCATTAAAATACCTAGGGGTTATCATGGTTACGGACACTTTTGTCTGTGTAATTAATCTGTATGAGAGACGTTTCTTGCATCGGCAATTAAAATGCTATGTCGAACAATTTTCGATAATTTCGCTTCTTGTTCCAAGGCTTTGCTTTGGTGCGAGCGGCTCGTAATTAATGCCGCCACGAAGATGTGCATAATACGCACGGACGAAAGGGCGGGGTGTGCCGTTGCCGAAACGCTCGGTCTCTGATCGATTTAACATATACGGACTGACCTGGAAAGACTAAAGTGCCATAGATGAAGAAAGGAATCATTATCAATGAAGACCCTGTGAGAGAGCACTTCGCCAATAGCACTGAGTGGGATAATGCCAACGAATATGCACTGATCCTCTGATTGAGATTTATTTCAATGTTACACAGTCTGTTCTTGTATTTGATGCCCCGGGCGGCTCTGCGATCCCCGAATTGCTCCGACACTTGATATGATTTATAATACAGCCCCAAACGCGATGTTATATAAATACCGTTCTGATGGTCGTTTCGACTGACAATTTTATCGATGAAAAATATACGCCAAAATGGTTTCAATCTAAATGAAAATGTCCAAAACTATCACCAAATCCAGAAAGAAACAGCGCCACCTAGTGTTATCAAACCCTAAATGGTGCACTTTGAGAAGTCTTTTTTTTTCTTTTTTTACTGAAAAGATTGAATTTGTAGTTTCGTTATTTTTTCGAGTAAAGTTTCGATTGGGAAAAAAGTTTAATTTATGGGAAGAGCTTTTTCAACCAAATTTCGACATGAAATCTCGTATCTTAAAAGTGATTGATTGGTTGGAGCAACACAGGATCCAGATTTGTCCCGAAACCTTGACTCGTAAATATTCAATCGCTTCGTCAATCTTTTACTGAGGAATAAAAAAAAGTGGTTGGAAATGCAGAGGGCCGATGCAAAAAGCACGCAGGTAGTTACATATTCTAAGAGGACGTAAACAGATATACATTTTGGCAGCATGATACATGCTTTTGATGCATGGCTCCGAAGGGTGTGTTTCAATAGGCGTCGTACGTACAAATTTGAATTAAGTGCCGAATTACCCTGAGGCGTTACTTTATGGCATCAGAGCTGCACAATAGGAGAGCCTGTTCGCCACACGATGTTGAATTAAATAGGCACAAAGCTATCGTGTGCTACTAATTGGGATCTATGACAATCCGAAATTGAACGCGTACAAATGTCCTATCAACGTCAATTTCGCTGGTTTCATAAAGACGGACGGAAAAACGCCAATCTGTTGAGTCGAATGTTCAATTAAGTAGTCACCATCAAGTTCAAAGCGCGGTTTCATTAGGATTCCCCGGTATAATGTAAACCTCATTATGACGACACGCTGCTTTACACATGAAATGAACTTTCGGCTTTACTGCGACCGCTGTCACGTCTTTATTAAGTCAAAAATTTGTCCCGAATTAACACGATGAGCATCATGCTGGTTCGATTCCTAATCGGAATTCCGCGCGCGCATGCAGCAGAGCTCTTTCATCGACTGCTTTCACGCTGGGGACCGAATTTACTACTCGTTTTGTAATAATCACCAGCCCTTAGGATACTTTCGTTTTATTGCTGACTAAATGAGTGTAACATAAAGTTACCCGGCTGATCTAACACGTTAAAGGAATCCTTTTGGTCGACACGCCACCACCGAATACATCTTAACCCAAGTATTCAGCTTCACTGAGCACATCAGTTCCTAGTTTTTTTTTTCTCTTCCATCATCTTTATCACAAATTTATTTACATAATTAATCTGTAAATTCAACGAAATAATATAATTCTTTTAAAAAATTAATATTTTCACAATGGGGAACTTTTTTGGGCGAGTGGGTTAATGTTTTACATCTTTTGTCCAAATGACTTAGTTGTAATTAAAAGTAATTTTTCCACTCGAAAACCTTTTTTACGTGTTAAATAATATCCTACTGTTTTTATATATTCTATCATTTTCGATATAATATCATATCTCCTGAAGCATTAATAATTACATAACAAGAGTATGTGAGAGTGTTTGAGAGTAAATGAAAACCCACGGAAGCGAAAAAAAAATTTATAAAATGTTATAATATTTATGTATACATCGTAGTATACATAGTACGATGTATATTATACATAAACGCAGGATTCCCCTCATGGATGAAAATATAGTCGCTACAATATATTCTATTTTATTATACTTACTGCCGCGTTTTATAGATTTTTTATATTCAAAATATATTTTATTTTATACGTCATAAGTTTATATGATGAAATTTATAAAAAAAACAAAACAAGCAAAATATTATACTTATTGTCGGAATATATTTTACATACAAAAATACATTTTATTTATATTTTCAAAATACATTTTCATCCATGCGGGTTATGTTGTATATGAAGCTATTATATTTTATGTATGGGTAGTTTGTTCGTTATTAAGTCAATTGAATTTCATATTTCACTCTAACGAAAAGTGAAACAAAAAAATTATTTTAACGTTTCTTATTAAAAATTTATTGCGGTTGCAATAGAGGTTACCATGGTCCGTCAATTCGAATTACGAAGCGGGATTGAAACGATCTCACGCAATTATTATGCGGTAAATAGGGAAGCCAACAAATTGGTTGGTTAACAACTCGCGCATAATAGATATTGGAGGAAACCAAATGACACACACCTGATTGGACAGCACTTGATCGGACGCTTCATTGCACTGCGAAACAATGTTTCATATAATTCCGTCAAGTGCGGCGTAACGAATCAACGAAGTCGCCCGAGTCACTACGAAAGTGTCTTTTTAATGCCCGCCGCACGAATTATCGCTCTTGTCAAAAATTATGGCGCCATTGTGTGTCACACAAAATTGCCGAAAATTTCAGTCCGAATTGAAATTACAGTTTCAATCTTGAACGAGAACTTTTATAACTTAAATCAGCTGAAAAGCTTTTCTAGATCGCGACCAAAAATTTTTAGTTATTTTTGCTGGTAAGTCTCGCAAACATAGATGAAAGGTTTTGAAAAGTTTAAAAAATTTCCATTTTATCGTTCACCGAATTTCAATTTTCCAATAATAATTCAACTTTCAACAACGAACGAAATCCTTGCTAACAAGACACTTGTTAAATTACATTCACATTTTCGATTAACTTAATGCGTTGCATCGATCGGGTGAGCACTATACCTAAAACGTCACGTGTCTTTAACATCGAAGAGTAACCGTTACATTATGTCTCCTTTCAGGTTTAAAAACTATTCAAAAATTAAACTATTTCGACTAACGAGAAAAGTTCAGCAAATTTTTTGCTAGTAGGACTTGACATTTCATGGAGTTGTGATCTAGCTAAAAATCCGTTCAAACGAATCAGGTTATGAATAACGCATCGCTACAACTTCAAGTATTGATCACATTTTACATCACTTGCTCTTTGTACTCAATGACACTCGAATAGCCATGCCGATTAACCCGTTCATTTGAACCATTTTACAACAAAGCTGAATTCATCGTAGTGTAAACTATATGATTTATTCATTTATATAGTAAAAAGTGTAATGTACACAGAACGTTTCGTTGAATTAAAAGCAATTTTACAATTAAATCTTCAACCAACCGTATGATTTCCACACCGCAGAAATATAGTTCAAAATATATTCCACATATATTTTATACACTTAAAATATATTCATATATATTCTACATATATCATTTATAAATTATTTATAAAGTGGCAATAAGTTATAAATATTTAATACGAAATTAATTTAAAATTTATCGAAAATTTATTGTTTGGATATATATCATTTAGTTTAAACAGTTATATGAAAATAGTAATATCATTAAGAAGAAAATATTGAAAGATACACATCAAGAATTGCAAGAATAAAGAACACAATGACGTAGTACAATTATTTTTCCTCGTCTTGCCACATTTTAAAACCCACCGGAAAATCTTAACGTATACCGTTAGACTCTAGTATTATTCGAGCTTGTAAAGCAGCTATTTTCATTTCGTACCATTATCCACCTCGAAACGTTCTTAACTTTACATACCCGACAGTGTACATGCATATCTGTACCTTGAGGTTTATACGTATATATTTCTGACTCGTCCTAATACTCAAATATCCCTTTAAAATGTCAATTTAAATACGAAGACAGTGGTGGAAGGGAGGGGGGATTATAAAAGGGAAAACACCTTGGCGCTCCCAGGGGAAAATAAATCGTGTCGCTCGTAACGACATCGTGGACAAAAAAGAAGACGGCGCATTGTTCTTCAATGAATGGCTCTGAATGTATATTCCTTTTAGCATGCCAAACAAAACGAATTTATATGCTGAATGTTTCATTTGTCTCCGAAAAACCTTTGCACGATCTCGCGTTGCAATGACAATACTTTCAAATTCTATCAAATTCAAACTAATCTTGTGGTTGAAGTGTTCCGCTTAATAACTCGGAATTAACGTTATGAATAAATTAATTCCCAAATAATTTTAACTCATTACACGTTTAATTGTTTGTTTATTATTATTAAATTCTTGTATGTTTCTTAACGTTGTTGCTTAACTACCGTATATTTCAATAGTTCAAAATGAGATTGTTCATATTGTTTACAATATTCTCCATATCATGTCAGTTGTGCATTTGCTTTGAATATGAAAATTTTCGAAAACAGGAATCGTGTTTGATGTGTCTTGTTGGACAATGATCATACTCAGGTGTTTCAGACGAACATTATGGAATTTGTTACTTCATTTTAGCAAGCTTAAAATAATTATTAAGTGCTACTTCATATTCAGCATCAAACTTGAGAAAGGTTCTACCTCGTTATGAGCTTGAAAAAAGTGCTATTTAAAATTAAACTTGAAGAAGTTCTCGAAGTTCTTTTAATACTTGAAACAATTTACGGTTCACAATATTTCTCAAAAAATTTTTTTATGCAATAAAAAACTAATTTCTGTAATTCTATGTTTAGTTTTTTAGTGTATGTTTAACTTTCTTAAAAATGTTTCAAGTTTGAATTGACTAAGGTTTAATTTATATTTTATAATCAAGAATAGATCACCATTTTTGGATCAAGTTACAATACTATTTTTTTTCTATTCGCGAGTGAAAAACATTCGTAATCAAGCTTCGACGTGTGTCGTATAAATACAGGTCGTTTGGTATGCCAAGTATGTACATATTCATCTCGATAATATGTAACCTCCTACACATTTGCTTATGCATTGCTGCTTTGCCGCTGCAATTATAAGCTGACTGGAGCTCTATTCATAAGAGAGTATTATTAGTCGCATTTGTATTCATACTTAATACTACCTATGCATAATTATCAGAATAATGAAGGAGAAATTTGTAAATGCCACGTCTACTCGGGAACAAATTTTCAGTGTTGAATCGTCGCTAATTTTACCAACTTTTCTTTCTATTCTATTTTTTTTGTCACTGTCTCCCGAAGAAACATTTTCTCGCGCAATACTGCACGGACGTGGCACACAAACACTAGCGTCTGGCCAAACGCGCTTTGTACTACTTGAATCGTGCGAATATTTAAATTCAAATATTTATTTGCACAAAGTTTTTGTGGCTGCACCGCAGCTTAAATATCATTCGAAGCGAATTTTTATTTGATCACCGCATTTTTCCACGTTGTTTTGCCGAACATTAATTCGTGGAAAATATTTTTCTCTTTTCATACAACTTTCTAAAATTTTACATTTGTAAAAGCATTCTTATTATGTTTAAACGAAAATGTACTATATTTATTACTTTTTTTGCCTCTATTATGTTTCCTCCAGTTATTATTTTTTTTTTTTCAGTAAAGTAAATTAATCCACTGTTGAGTCTTCCGTAATTCAGACCAATCGAACTTTGTTTTTGCCAAAAGAAGAGAATTGAGAGCACATTGAGAAGCAGCGTTAGTTTTCGGCATTTTTGTGTCTGTACATTTTATTCTAAGTGATTTTTAAGCACAAGAGGGCGTATCACGGTCAAGACAAATGAACCTTATTTCGAGGGTCGACCTAAAGAATCGTTAAGATAACGGAAAACAAAGAGAACAAACATTATCTGTATCAAGGTTATAATTTAACAATTTCTACGACCCTCTTTCCGCTAGACAATCTTAGCTTAAATTGACTATTAATTTTTGCAAAATAATTCACCCTAACCGTACCAAACCAGAATCTATTATATATTTTCACTACTTAATTATAAATACTAGAATACCTTTTAAGAAATACTGCATACATTTTACAGAAAATTCTATTACGTATTAGAATATAAGTAAAATTAGATTAAAACCCATTTTAAAAATCTTTTACAGGTTGCATAATAATTAGAAAATTACACCCTTCTACAAACACTCCACACGGACGAAAATATATTTTGAAAAGATAAAATAAAATATATTTTGTATATAAAATATTTATACAACACGGCAATAAGTATAATAAAATTAAATATATTTTAGCGACTATATTTTCACCCGTTAGGGACGTCAATTTTGAAGTTATTCTGAGTTTGAATGTACAACTGATTGAAGAAAATTGATCCAACAATCTGATTTGGTGTTAGTGTTGAACTCGACGAATAAGTTGGAAAATTATTTTGCCAACTAAAGATCTTAATGGCTGTCAAACCTCGTCATAACTTGGGAGCAAGAGCGTGTTATATGTATTACTGTCCTGCCAAAGACAGCTTCGTTGATATTCAATCTGTACAGTTGTGGCGATCACTTTACACAAACCTGATTATTCTGGATTGTTGAAACTAAGCTGAAGATTTCTTGTCATGTTAAATGTAAAGCAACGTTGGAATTTGAAATGCGTCACTTCGAGAATACGGTTAAAGCGACGAGAGTGATTCACAAAACTTTATTAGGGTCAGCAAAGCTATTATCATCAAACAAATCGATCTCAAACAAAAAGTAATGAAAAAAAGAAGAAAGAAAGGCGCCCTCGAAATCAGGATATTAAATTCAATAAATTTTATCGCATCTCGTGCGGCGAGATGAACTTTCGCCGTTACCGCACGTAACATAATTCAAAAAATGCACCTTTATTACAAATTCGAACGGTGAGCATCGCGAGCAACTATCATCAGGACATTTGTAACTTGTGCACTTTGAAGCAGCCTCGAAAGCGGTACGCACGTACACGTGCGACCTCGCAAAATATGGCCTCGCCAAAGTTTCTCGTAAACACAAGTACAGAGGATACTATGTACCGTTGTGGATAGTGTTTAATGTGGCTAGGGTGCCCCAGGGAGACGGTAGCATTTTATACTTCTTGCCCGCACCCCGCAAGGAGTAATTTCGCAGCGAATATATAAGTTGCGCTTTCGGCGAATATTATTCAAGCCGAGATTTACATTTTTACGATGCCGCTCTGTACGTTGTGGCACTGCCAAGTGTAATGCGTGGTGATTAGACGGGTTCGTGATTCATTTCTGTCTCAAATCAATCGTTCAAAAAACAGCAAACAAATAAACAGAAGGATTTTTTTTATTTTCATTAAAAAAATGAAACAAATCTGGCTAATAATGAAAAGTAATGATTTTTATAACGTGAAAATTATGATGCTCTGGATTCGCCGTTCTGAATGAAACGCATGATAAAGCGACCGGGCGCGGCTCAAAAATGAGTTTAATCCCAGCGGAATGTATAATATCCAAATAATCTATTTTGATGAAACTCCGTGCTTATGATAATACAACGCAACCAACTATACGCAAACGACTTCTGGGATAAAGCCACTTATGTACGTCTATTTTATTCACTTGTTACAGTGTGTGAGTGATTTTTGAAATAAATTTTCAAACATTTTTTCTCGTTTCATAAGCTCACCGCATAACCCGTTTTATATTAAAAAGTGAAAGAGTTAAAGAGAAATGACAATTGTGCAAAAGAGCAAACATTCATTATTATAAATACTACTCTGAAAAAAAGGAATAAAATAAATGTAGATCCCTAGTGAAAAAAAACACCTTTCAACGTTTTTAGTTACATTTTAAATGAATTTTTATGAGACACCTCAGGTAACCTCGAGACATTGTTATCCAGTGCAAAGATTTACATTTTTACGATGGTATTGTATTCTATTCGACCATCCACCCAGAATGGGTATCAGGGATTCATTTACATATGTACAAGTTGAACGAAGATTAACGTCTTGATTAGTTCTCGTGTTGTTTCCGATATACCGACCACTCGGATACACCGATACATTGATGTGCTGATATACTTGTGTGTATTCCCACTACTCGCTAAAATGTGTACTGAGAAGAACGATGTCAACAGATTCAATTTTTCGTTGCGTTTAGTGCGCAACTACACCTGCGCATTTATATGGACATTAGAGCTGTGTTTTCATTAGAATTTTCTAGCAGGATTATCCGTCACGAATTTTTGGTCGAGTTTAAATGCCGACAATATGAGTTTTTTATATGCGTCAGAGAGAATGGAAAGAGAGTCCTTTTTATATGTTAATTTTTGACTATTTTTTCCGCGTTTAAAAATAATTTATTCATTTACTAAATTGAGTAGATGTTTATTTAAAAAAAAACTAACGATCAGCATATGCATAACATATATTTTATCTTATGTGATCATATTTCCGTCAAGTATTGATTGCAATGGAAAGCAAATCCCACAGGGATGAAAGTAAGTGTACGAATAAGGTGTATAAATTTAAAATAAAATAAATATAAATTTTTTCGAAGAAATATATTATATTTATATAAAAAATATAAATTTCACATATATTCGTACATATATTTTCGTCCCCGTGGGGATCATGTGAGTGAACGTCTGGATGAAAAATAACGTTTCTAATTGATGTCCTATGAAGCGTAAGCAAATAATTAGGAATCAATATTTACACTATTGCACCAATATTATTTATAACCCTGTACGAATTGGTCAATTTAATCCATACCTACGTACACGCAATCTGTATCAATTTTTAATTAAATGACACAATGACTCGGAATGAAAAAAATATATTGAAATTCATGATTAAGCGATGAATTTCACATTTTTTTCAATTAAATTTGTGACAAATATCTGATTTTCAAAGAAAATGGACAAATTGCGGTTTTATTCGTATTTCGTGCATTTAATTGATTTTCAATTTTAATTTTTGAAACATTTTGAGGATTTTATTAAAAACATATATCTAATACTTGAACTCACAAAATTGCATGTCTCACTTTAACTGAGCAAATTGCAAGAGATAAAAATCATTTGCATCATTCATGCCGCATTTTTAAACTTGATAATTTTTTTTTAATTTCGCGATTTTAAATCTGCAAACCATGTTTTTTATCGTGAAAAAAACCCTCGATAAATTGTATGAATAAACTACTTACATGCAAATTTCGGCGTAATTGCGACAAACCTCAAATTTGTGGTCTCCTGGACGGTGAAATTTGGTGGACCTGAAAGAGAAAACAAAAAAGAATGTCATAAAATTGGATTGGAAAGGCAAATGTGGCGCTCGTTAATTCGAGTACACATCCTTAGTATTCGGGACATGCGATTTAAGTACATGAAACGGAGCAAATAATGAGCCGAAAAGTGCGCCGCGCGTAAATAAAATTACCGAGGCAATAATAACTCGCCCAAGGCGCGATTTTCACAACACAATTAACGCAAACACATTCAAAATGCAAAGTAAATTATACTAAAATTGTTGGTATCGCATAAAAATTTATATAACAGAGGGGGAGCAGCTCGCAAGGGTTTATCTTGACTGCGATCGTCAATTACCCACACCAATGACGCGGTAAGTAATAATGCACGATTCGATCTATGAGCTTTTTCTCACACGAGAACTAGAGAAAGTGTCGCAATTCAGGTGGGTTTTATCTGGGCGCACCTACTTCGCGACACAAAGCATAACGTGACGGGATACTTGGCGGAGAGTGCTCACGAGGGGGCGCTTCGGTCGAAAAGAATAAATTCGATCTCGTCTAACAAAATGCGAATGGAAATGTCACAACTTTCTTATTTTTCCAAGAACGTTATTCTACTCTTACAGTATTTATAATTTTCGTACTTCTGATATAATCCGCCCCCGTCACAAAATGACGTCGAATCGGGTTTCTGTACCTAGAAAACAGTTAGCAACGCATCATTTCATGTAAACATTTTTTCCCGCATTTTCTTTATTTTGTATACGATTTCGTATGTGAATGTTATTATTTTTATTTCATTTATTCTTTTGATCACACCGAAACGAACTTGGTACGAAATCAATTACCAACTTTTTGTTTGATATAAAACATTTAAAATAATGATAATTTAAAAAAATAATTAGTACTTGACAAAGCTGTATTGCCGTGTTGCGGAAGAGAGGATTTATTGAAACGCTAACGTGGCCGTTTAAAATTTTACAAGTTACTAAATTCCGCCTGGTAACAGAAAGTTGTAAAACGTAATATATTTTGTGTAAATTGTGCACCTTAATTTTCTTTCGTAATTCGAGTTCTTGACAAGAGAAATAAATTCAGCTTTATTACCGAGACAATGGCGTGAAAATTAAATATCGTGCTTACAAATTCGTTGCTTGATTCTCTGCTCACTTCGTTTTTTTGAATATCGATGTTGTCATAAAATTACACTTCAAAGACTACAATATTGCTAGAAAAAACTATAAATACATCTGTCTAAATATATATGCTTCATATATGCTCCCATATACGAGTTATTGATGTAACATAATTGTAGGCATACATTCTGTATATATTATTTTTTTGCCTGGGTTGCTAATTATGAAATGTGAAATTCTCGTTGACACAGAAACATCAAAGCGATTTTTCTTTAGAAAAGTTTTTAATCAAACCGGAAGTTTAAAAAAAACGTCGACATTAAAGTTGTTTGCAAAAAGAAGCAGGTTACATCTTATATCATGCGTAATAATAATAATTAATGACCGCAACGATGGCCAGCAGGAAAAGTGCATTACTCACAGCGTTAGTGCCAAACTTGGTAGAAATAAAGAAGTACACTTTGCGGTGTTACGTAAAACGCATTCTTTTTTAATTTCTCATGCATTTTATTCGCGGCCGTGTCAAAAGCTGGAAAATTGGTAATGACGTGTGTGCTCGCGCACACGCCCACCGATCCCTTTTGCATACGTCCCCCAGTGCTTGACTTTCCGCATCTCTCATATTTTCCTGGCGATATTTTCAATGCTTTTTTTTGCTCGTTGTGGTTTTTCAACAAACAGCTATCTCGCTGATTGTTAACCAGGTGAAAAGTGCCGTAGCAGCCCGGCTGGCAAAAAGCACGCTGGAATCAAGAAATTTTCATCACCGATGATTTATGCACGGAAATTGGCATACGATTCGCGAGGTATAAAATCAACGAGGAAACTTTTTTTTCCACGCCCGAGAATTAACCGAGAGTTTGGAAACTTTTTCACTTAAAGTGCCGCGGAATAATATCGTATATTGTTATGTCTCCCTCGCAGATTACCTGACCGCCGAATCCAGGTTTTCGTAATTGGTCCGTCGAGAACCTGATTGCCAATGTTTGTACACTTTTCATATTGTTGGAGAATTGATTGAATTTATTTTAACTTTATATTAGTAACTGACGTATACACCTATGTAATTTATATTTCAAATATGTATGAAAATTTTACTTTTGTAATTCTATATATATGTTTGTAAAAACTATGTTCAATTGCATTATAACAAATTTCACTGTTTTTAATCGAGCGAATGTTTTGTTTATTTCAAAACGAAAGGCATTTCAATTAGCAGTTTTGAGCGATTCGGTAAAATTTTTTGTCTCTGTATTAGAAAAACCAATAAAAGTGAAGATAGGAAAATTTTCGTAGGAGTTTATTCAAAATATTAATCAAATAAATATTCGGAGGAATTTCGGAGGAGTTTACCTAATATTTTTTTTATCAGTATTTTTTATTCGGAGGAGTTTACCTATGATTTATAAATTTTCGGAGGAGTTGGGAATCTCCCGAAGGAATGTATACAACAAAATTTTGATTGTTCAAACTGCCAGGAATTGATTTAAAAAATTCATGTAGCACTACACATGCAATATTTTGATTTTTTTAATTTTTATATTTGTTAGTCGAAAACGAAATAAATCAGGTAAAGTAAAAAATATCGAGAAGCTGTAAGACTATACGAGCAAAGCCGAGATAATGCATTGCTCGATTGAAAAGTTCAGACGATATTACAGTTTGGCTTTGCCCATGTAAAACATTCTGGTGCCAACTTTACAAGCAAAATCAACGACATCAACAACCGAGTTATCATAACTGCGAGAGAAAAAAAGCCCGCACACTCAAGTGGTCCACGTCCATTTTGGAGCGCGCTTCGTAAACAATCAAATAACGATCAACCTAATAATAACCGTGACAAAATATACGCCACGTACAATGCGAAAAGTTCGACAGATTTTTCGCATTATTCTACAGTATCTAACATCAGATACAGTTTGGATGTTCTGGAGAAAAAAAATTGAAATTCGTGACTACGTTTTGATATTATAATTTGACCGTTTGAAAATAAAGCTGAGCTAATTATTCGAACCACGCGTGGTCCATAAATTTCAGCTATAAAACAATTAACATGTAGTCTTTCCATGCAAATATAAAAAAAAAGTTCTTGTCGTGAGTCGCCTTCCGATAACGGCAAAATAATGAAGGGCTATGTTATCAACGGAACGATAAGGGCGGTTCAATTTATAATGGTCATTTCATGCAAGCTCTTCAAACGTATCTTCGCATGCTTTTGATATCTCATTTGATATGCTCGCGTACGAACTTTTCAACCACTCTACGGCCTCGTGTAAGAAAACAATTCAGTCGGTATGCCAGTCACGCTGCTTGTGTTTTGAGGTTCGAATATTTAGCACTGCTCTGCAGCGAAACAAGCATTCTTTCCGAACGTTTTCATATTTTACCAGAATTATTTATCGAGTTTACCTTTTTTTTTCTCACCAGACATATTTTGCAAATAATTTACGAACAATTTTAAATTGAGTGTAAAAATATAAAACGATTGAAATTTTTAGAACATAATTGATCGTGTACCCACACAGACAAAAATATATTTCAAAATATATTTCACGTATTTCATATATTCAAAATATATTCGTATATAATCTACATATTGTCATTTATGAATTATTTATAAAGTGGCAATAAGTTGTATCAATTTAATATAAAATTAATACAAATTTTATCGAAAAAATATATTATTTTTATATAATAAATTTAAATTTGACATTCATTTATTCGTACATGTATTTTTTTCCCTGTGGGTAATCAAGCTGTTAAAAAGTTTTAAAGACACTGATTTCATTTGCCATAAAAGTGCCAATAAAATATTGCGACTGAAGAACAGTTCTAATGTATCTTAACAGTCCAATTCACATTTATCAAGAAACAACTTAAATAAAAAGAGTGGTAATTGATAAATTCCAAACAAGTCTCATTTGTAAATGACGCTGGATCCATGTCCAATATCCATGCGGATTTCATTCGATCATTTTTTATTTAACTCTAGACGAGTTCAAATTTTTTGCAAGTTACGTCCTTTATAACTGATCCTTAAAAGAAGATCGGGCATCTCAAAGTTCCTGAGATCATTAGCTGCGAATCTCGGTGAAACTTATAAAATGTTTTTCTCACAGAAACGACTCGGAGCCACCCCAGCAATTTAATCACAATTAAAAATCGACTTAAAGATATAAACTTTCGCAAGATGTCTTATTTCGGGTGACAATTAAATTTTCGTCACTGAACTCTCCTCCACTTTGATCCAACAACCGACTTAATTTAGATTTCCACGCCCATTGTTCAGGCTAAACAGTTTGGACAAATTTTTGTGTTCGGTTTGCGGTTTGACGTGCGCACCCATTCCACGTCATTTATCGCAACGATGCTGAGACACGCAGTGACTGCGTAGAAAAGCGTATAGTTTGGTGTCGTGTGCACCCGAGTGCGCGTCTCCTTTATACGTGGTAATGTGTCATGACAGGACCACGGGCAGTTGCATTGTCGCTCGCCCTTGTAGTAAATAGTAGACGTCGCCTACCCAGCAGCAGCCCTCCATCTCTCATTCATCAGCGCAGTGAATGAAATATCTTTATGCGTCGCCGAGGAGGCGACGATACCCGCCGTTGACTGACAGCCTTTCCGCTTCACAACCGGAAGAATAAATCCAGAAGATCCTTACGATCTACTACAATCAACCGGACCACTTGCCGGCTAAAACTAAAATTGAGCAGTTGTTTATCAAAAAAGTTTGCAATCTGGTGAAAGGTTCGTCTTTAAAATACAGAGGGTGATAAAATAAGATTGTTCATTCCGGGACATTGCATTATTAAGCGAACCTGGCTTAGGTCGGTTGTGTCGTAATGTTTCATTATAACAAATGAAGGAACGACGTTTGATAAAAGAAATTAGCTGACATCGCAGAAAGAAAAATTAAAAGCGACAGGGGAGGACAAAGAAGATACAAGAAAGATCTTGTCGATCTGCATTTTTTACGAACGTGTCCATTAAGTATTAATATCACGCTCGGAATTCGAGATAAAGTTTTCCTCACTGTTCCCAGATTTTTTTTTCATCACGATTCGTTAGTTATAAAGTGTATAATGAATTATTGTTGGTATGCAATTCGTCGTGAACAATTTATGACGATATAATTAAGTATTGGACTACAAATTGGTTTTCAATATACCATGTTTTTAAAATTAATTTTTTTTTCATTTTTAAATTTGAAAAAACAATTCTGATAATTTTATTCAGCCAATTTGATTACAACTGAAAAAAGTATATATAAATTGAACCAAAGCAAAAATAATGTGTGAATACGCGTGATTGTCAGCACATAAGCTTTTTTCGGAAGAGGGTCGTTTGCGTTGAACTAGACTTTATCTGATTTGTTGAACAAGCTGATTGCTTATAAACGAAAAAAAAAAAAAATCACACACGTGTTGTGGATATTTCAGTTACGGGGTTAACATCAGGGAGGGAGCCAAAGTACGAGTCATCAAATGACGAACAAATATAACGCACACGTAAGTCACCATGTTCAATAACTCGGTCCTTTATACGACACAATCAACACCTGGATGTTGTTGAAATTACACAGTCGACTGCTTTTTATTCAAACGCCTGGCCTTTCCGTCGTACGGGGGGATTTCATATCTACCCACGCGGCAGATTTGGGCTCAAATATTACACTATTTACGGTCTCATGAAAGAAACGATTTAATCATAATTAAAATATATATTTTATGTCGAACAATTCCCTTTATCTCATAAACAAAACAATTTTGTACACGATTTTTGGTCTCTTATTATTTTCGATTCAAAGGTTTTTGATTCAAAAGTACATTTGCATTCATTACTTTTTTAATTCACGGTAAAATTTATGCTTTAATTTTTGCAACGTTGAACATTTAGCTGGAAAACCTATCATTGGGGATTAAGCAGCAAAATAAGACCAATACAAAGCTCTAGCAAATAACAATTGTCGATCGATATAGAAGAGCGCATTTCACATACTTTAACAATAATCATAAATGCGAATAGATCTGAATAGACTTTGGGATAAAGCAAACAAAAGTTCCATTCATAATAAATCAATTCGCAGGGAGGTGAATGTTAAAGTGTTAAGTTACATTTGTAGATATTGTCGTAACTTGGGCTCTCTGTTGTCAAACGGATAGAATATATTACGAAGGGCTTCAATATCGATTCACTGAAAAGTCATTAGGAGCATTATGCGGATAAAATCTCCAGCCATTCAAAGATGAATATAACGAAAGCGTCCTGCGAGATCTGATTCAATCAAAATACTATGCATCACGATGAAGTCCAAATATAACGAAGTCGAAAACACACGACGCGGAATATATATCTTTTGGGTCAATTTATTTCAATTTTCAATAAAAAAAAGAAGCACAGAACCTTTTTTTTGAGATTGAAAACGGGAGGCAATGGTTAATTATACAATTGGATCAGGAGTTCCCTCAACCGAACATCGCTATTTTTTTTAAGTTAATTTCATTCGTGAATCGTCAGAATAGAAGCTGGAAACGATTCGAGCAATTAGATCAGATGAGTTGCGAAAGGCCGAGCGCTAAACTCGTCGTAAGCAATTAATTCGAGGAACGAATAAGAATAATGATGAAATATTTGCAGGTGAGAGAACATATCGATGAATGTTTGGCGAGCGGCCCCGGGGATGAGCCCGGGATGTACGGTGATACAATTGCATAGACAAGAGTGGGTTATTTGTTTGGGCATCGAAGTCTCAGTGTATTATTTTAGGCGCTAATGGTAAGCAGCACGGATAAACGATTGTTCGAGCCCGGAATGCCCCTCGGACCAAACTGGAAGAGCCGAAATGGCTGCAGCCGATGGCCGCCTATTTATCAAAAGTTCAAGTCGGGCCATATGTTACTTGATAAATTAATTTTGTATGAGCTACAAATTCGAGGGCGCAGCGTTATGAAAGAATTCATGATCAATACATTTTAGTCGCAAGTTTCGGCCGGAAAGAGGGTAAGGTGATGCTGTTTTTGCGCGCGCGACTCCGAAATGTTGCCGCTGCATACTGCATTTTAATTTCCACTTAAGTATACTCGGCGAGAATTTTTATTCCATTAGCAACAAAGTTGAGCAAAAATTAATTCAAGTAATACTCGCGCGCCGAGTGCAAACGAACTTCTTGGTTATTCAAAGTTGCCACCAGTAAATATTCGATCGGAGAGTCATTCTGATTGCATAAATCTCATGCTTTATTTTCGCCTGGCAAATCTGTCGGACACAAAAATATCCATTAAAAGCACGTCTAAATCTCGTGTAATTTTGACAGTCGAGGGCAATCGTTTGCAACACTTTGATTCATCGCAACGTAAACAATTTGTCAAAGCGATGGGCTTTGTATATCCCATTCCCAAAAAGGCCACAAGAGGTTTCGCGTCACAACTCACCCTGTAACATTTCAATCGACCTTTTTATGTAACGAATGTTTGCTTATCGATACTCAACCTCGTGTTACACAAGGATCCTTGCGAACTATTGAGCGGTCCACACGTGGGTCTTTTTGCGACGTAAACCCGCCTCGTCATCACGGCGGTTACCCCTTCCAAGAACCAATTGAATAGCGCTCCTTAACGAGGGTCTAATTCTTGGCTTTGTGTGAAATAGAACAGTTACAAGACGGTTGCGGAAACCCGTCCACAAAAAAAAACCCTATGTGAAATTACACACTATATGTAGACTAAAATTACACTTTAAGTGTAAAGAAACCTGACCTATTGAATTGTGCTTGGAAAACATTGTCAAAAACATATTAATTTGTTCTTTTCAATTAAAAGATCTTATTATTGTTGTTTCACTGCAAAAAATAATGTTTTATATGAAACATTATTTTTGCTGTGTTTTTATAATTAAACTGTAACTTGTCACATGTACTGATGAATAAGCTATGTTAATCTTTCCTCCATGAACTTCAAAGATGAATTTAAACTTGGTGTGTAATTTTATTGAATCTCGTGTAAAATTCTCATATATTTAGAATGCAACCTTTTTTATGCTACCTTTAATGTAATTTCATATACAGATATAATCAAAGACAATGAAGCTACAACGATGCTACAAAGAAACTAACAAAGTTGCTGAATAATTACACACCAAGTTTCTTTGCTGCGAACACAATTGACCCAGCCGAACAATCGATAAAAATGTAAATCTCACAATGCACTAGTACTTGTACAGATGCGTTGCAATTTTAGTTTTAGTTTCAAATTCAGCCAGTTTCAATTCAAGTTTTTTAAGTATTCCCAAATTAAGCCACTTATAATGATACTGTTTAATAAACGAAGACATCCTATAGGTTTCACTTTTTCAATCGATTTATATTTAGCCGCTTCATGACGCTGTACGAAAGCGCAAACTTAATACTATTCAAATTTTTTCCGAGTAGTTCCGTATTTAATCGTTTGGTACCGCTATAAAAAAACTCTGAAGTTGGACAAAATTCACGTGTTTTTTGTTTTTAAATTTAGCTATATTTAGTGGTCGTTTAAAAAACGAAGCAGTTGACGGTATTAAATTTCCGAATCGCTTTTTTGGCTTTCTCGCGCGAGATTCATTTCCGTGAGCAATAAATAGACGTAATGAATTAAAAAGTGCTGTGATAAGCTGTCAGGGTGTGGTAAATTTTGCGCGGCAATTATGAACTTGCAGTAAACGTTCAGGACAAAAATTTGTGTGACGCAATTAGCAAAGTGGGATTGAAATACAAGAATACACGTTGGGACATCCATTCAACAAAACTATATGGTTCAAATCACAAAGTTCATCCTCGGTAAGGGAAAGATTTGAACACGAGAATGTAGTCAAACATTCTCAACAGTTTGAGAACTAAGCCCAGGCGAATCTTTAATCAGATCCGCGTCTAATTCACTCATGGCCGTGAATCTTTGATCAAAGTTTCGGATCAAATTACGAGCACTGTCTTAAGAACCTCTGGCTTTCTCGTCAGAAATGATGTAAATCTTTTACGCGCCCTGTGTACACTCATCACCGATCTTATATAAGTGCACTTCAATTCTTTTACAACTCAATCCAACAAATTGAACACAGAGGAGTCAAACAACCGGATTATTAAAAATTAAATAATAATTGGAATTTCGATCGTTTGGCGATTTCTTGATTGTAACGAGAAGTCGCATATCAAATTTATTCCAAAGATCTAATTATACAAGACTCAGAAAAAAAACTGTTGGTTTTCACGAAAGAGCGCTTCGTGAAATTGGATATAAACTATCGATAAAAGTTGCTAGGCAATCAAATTTGAATGATTGATTTTCTACCTCCGCGTTTAATTGCAGATGATAATAACAGCGTTGCAGTCGGATAAAAATCATTAACGTACGATTAGATCTGCGCTTGGTCGATTTTTTTATCTGAAAGAGAGTGGTGCAATTAGTGACAATGTATAAGTTACGTCGTGCTTTTTTATCGCACCTCGTGATTTTGTCGACGTTGTGAAAATGCAAATTCCTGCATAGAAGTATATTCACCACCTAATTCCGGTGAGTCTGACACAAGAATTTTTTTTTTTTTTTTTTTTCGGAAAAAAGGCGATCGAACGAAGATGAGGTCACGTTGAAAAATTGAGTTTGTAAAAGAATTGTTACCCAGATGAAAAAAACAGTATCTCTTAAATGTAGAAATGTCATATTCATCTAACGAAACCGTACGATTTTAAACATTTTCAGAAAAGTTATAATTATGCGAATAATACTCTCTAAATTCGAATAAGTCCAGAGTTTTTCACCAATTGCAAAAAATGAAAATTCCATTGTAATTTTGACTTAAAATAAGTGAAGATTTTCACTTTTTGCAATTGGTGGAAAACTCTGGATTTATTATACGTGTATATTCACTTTTTTCGAGTGAGCTTCACTTATTCGAATTTACAGAGTAATCATATCCGAATATAAAAATGTATGAAACTGAGATGAAAAATTAGACTATGACAATTCGTTTTATTATCATTATTATGAATTGTTCATAAAAAGGTACGTTTGAATCCAACATAGGACCTCTTTTTGTTGAAACCCAAAAGATGTCGTCAGTATGAAATACATTTTTATTTTCGCCTCAGAATGGCAAGAGAAAAGTATGTAAGCGCTATTTATGAAAGTGGCATAATCATATGGCAAAATATACGTCCTCGCACTAACAACACAATTCGCCTCTTCTGTATAAAAAGCCCGAAAATTCTCTCGACGCCTTTTCAAGTTCTCGTCGGTAAACAAAAGAGTATTTTGCCACACGAAAAAGATCAACGCTCGGGACGATGCGTTTTTCATGATGCCCCGAGAGCCATTTTCTGAAAAACACAAAATCGGTTTTTTCGTTTGGACGAGCGCGTGTGTTAACAAAAATTTATGCCACGCAATTTCCTTCTCGCACACCAAGAGTCTACGCGAGATGTTTACGCGAAGCGCTCGATGTCTCGCGAGCAGAGTTTTCGGCGTGTTTTCAAGCCCCTCGAAAAAGTAGCGTCGAGACTGTCACCGGATCTCTTTTTGCTTCGTCACTCCGAGTCCCCTGGCAGCTGGTTTTTCCGTCATATAAAAGCGGGGTGGCAATTTTAGCGAGAATATGCACCGCGGAGAACAAAAAAATAAGATCCCTATCACGCGTTCGCGCCCTCACAACCCTTCTCATGTGTTGCAAGAATTCACATTAGTACAGCGCGATGATCAATATTTCAGCTTTTTACATCTGTTTTGCCTTTGCAGACGTCGCGAGCACAAAAAGATTGCTGATTATATTATTCATCGACATTTGACTTTTCATTCGCGTTCCTCCGTGCGCTCAAAAATATTTCCCTCTGAAAATGTAACCAATTTTGTCGAAACCCGATTTTTAACTTAAGAAAATATGAACATAAATAACCACAACTTGAAACTCACTTTTTTGCTTTTTAAAGGAATTTTGACCGTCTTTCCAATATATCAGAATTCCTATTATCAGTATAACCGTTCCATATTGTTTTACGGTTCGTTATTTCTATAAGATTTAGAGCAAAGATTTTGAAAGGAACGAAATTTTGGTGACATCAGTTGGTTTTATTTATTTTGTTTTAAATAAAATTTATACATGAGTCGTATAGATATGAAAAAACCATTCGCTTGATAATGCAAGACACGTTATAATGCAAAGCCAAATACCTTAAAGATGAGAGTTCGGAGAAAAGTATGAATTCACAAAATTCGAGGGTACGCAAATTCTGAGATGGTTGGCTCAGGAATTCACGGAGATGAACGGCGAAATGAATAAACTTTCATTCCTAATCCTCTTTGTTAACAACATCCGTCTTGCGGATGTTGTCAGGATGAAAATAAATATTGTTTTGCGCGCAAATTAATCAGACGTAATTTTCAGCGTGCGATGGCGCCTAAAAGAAGGACGTAAAACAGGTATATCCTGTTTGGGGAGAGGAAACTTGTACATAGGTAATGTGTGGCGCGCAACGGCATTTCGCGTATCACGAATAATACAACAGGCTATACATAAATGCATCACGGTGGTGCTTGGTACAACGCACCCTCGGAGCTCCCTTTCATTTATGACGTGCCGAGTGGTTGTGCAGGAAGCTGATACCAATTAAGACAAGTAGATGTGCGAACGGGGTGCATCAGCAGGATTAAGACGTCAGCGTTGACGGCTGAACGTGAATAAGCGGTACACACAGTTTCAGCATTCGAAATCACCCTAACGAGAGTCGGTCTTTTCGCGCATCCAGCATCGAACCAACTGATACCGGGATTTTGCAAACTTTATATATATTCAAAACTTCACGCCTTTGATATGATAATTTTCACCCTTTTGAACACGAAGAATTATGTGACTTTTAACTTAAAATTTCGTGAAATGAAAAGTCAACGTTAATTTAACACTTTCTCGATAATCATTTTGGCGATGACTAACCTCTGTCCAGCTTATTTTATTCGCACGTGTAAAATATTATCATCATCGTTGTTGCGATGAGGAGACGCTTGTATTTTGCGATGCACAAAGTTGCTCAATAGATGAACCTTTTATACAAATTTAGTTTCTCAGCATACTGAAGTGATGACAGTACTTTGTAACTTGCCATCGAACATTAGCCACAGCTCACTGAACAATAACAAGATTTAGATCTAACTGCAGCTTTGAGTTGACTCAATCGAAAGTTTGAGTCAAGCTGATCTATTGAGTTTGGTATTTTTCAATTATTAATCAAACGGCATTCAGTGCATTGTTTATCTTCCCAGACAAAAAGAAACATACATGCTGCATATATGCTGGCATATATTTTTATATATAGAATTTTTGCCTGAGTTGTTTTTACAAACAACAAATAAATGGACACCTGGACAAGAGATTGAAGAATCCTGTAATGACAATTAAAATGTTGATTATTGACAAAATGAAATTGTTCGTCAACTCGTATCCACGGGGAGATATACTCGAATCGAAATCAGTAGAACAATCAAAATCCCAAACATTATTTTACCAAGGAATCAATAAGTTTAGGATTCCCATCAGGGCTTTATCAAATGAAGCTGGAATATTCGATCAGGCTTCGAATGTGTGTCAACTAATCAAACCGAATGTGCCCAACCAATTAAAAGATTTGCAGGCGCAAAATGATCGTATAAATGCAGAGAGTATATCTGCTTTTAAATGCGCAACTTCTTAACGAATATATACGTGGTCGAAAAAATTGTTGTTGCCAGCGTGTGTGGTGGGAAAAGTGAAATATGTTGACTTGTAAATAAAGCGCGCCTGTGTTTGTAATAAACTTATCTGTTTCGTGAAGGACTTTGAGCTTTCGGTAGAGCGCACAGAAGTGGAAATATGCAAAGGTATAAATATGAAAACCGTGCAACGCACGATCGATCATAACGTCTCCCCACCCCGAGCGACTACTCGTGAAACGGAGAATCGCTGAGTCCGTATCTCCAATCTGAACGTGACAAACTCGAAGCACCTATTCGTGTGCACCGCTTCGTATATCCGTTATTCAGGAATATTCGTGCCGGTTATTTCAGAATGATGTGCGCAGATATAAGTGGAATACGAGGGATCCGATGCGAGTGTACGATAAAATGACAATCATTATTGTTATTATTGTATCAAATGCAATGACAAACGTTTCGCTGAGTGCTCGGCACACAATCGAAGACCACGGCTCATGAAACTGTTTTTTCAAGCAACAGTTGCCTCAATTGTACATCCCCGGCGTCGATCCTGGCTTTTCCGACGCAAATTTTATTTCATGCTAAACAACATGTGTTCTTTATTCGATCTAATTTTCCGCAACCTTTGACGAGATTGGAATTTACGTTGATATGTTACAGAATTTTTTTTCTATGAACTTCATCGTAAAAAATCTTCTATGACAAACGTCTGAAATTCAGATACTTTACATTTGAAACTGAGTTTTTTTCTGCATGTAAATTTTCTGCATTACAAATTGTAATTTAATGGTTAACTACATAACTAAATAAGAAGAATTCATTTTCTATTTCTATAACTAAATTCGAATTTTCTAAAACTATATTCTATAACGAACATCATCTCAACTTCAGATTGGATTTTTTTGCAGTGAATGAACATCCCTTACGGAAAAGTATTACAAATATTTATAGTTACTACATATAAGTAATCACAAATATGTAAGTTTCATTCATTTAAGTGGGTATCCCATCCTGAGATGTTTTAATTTGACCAATTTCACATAATTTTCACTACACATAATTGTCACATTTAAAACATGTTAATTAACTAAAAAAAAAGTTAAAAACATTTTTTTTAAGTTTCAGGATGGGGTTCCCCTTAATAAATATTCCCGCACAGACGAAAATATATTTTGAAAATATAAATAAAATATATTTCTTGTATGTAAAATATATTCCGGCAATAAATGCACTTTAAATTCAAAGATCAAATTTTAATCTTAATATTAAGAACTTCTGTTCAAAATATTAAGTTTACAGGAATGTTGTATCTTACAACTCTTAAGATAATTGCTCGGATCCGTGTTCATATAAACGCAAACATCCAATTTCAATAGAACTGAAATGGATTTTCAAGTTTAATGTGGATCTGTGCAATCGTGTTAAGAAATTTCAATACTATCATTTAGACGACTCTATTATTTGGATGACTTCTCAACGTATCCAGAGATATTTATTTTCTGACATCTGTCATATAACGTATCCTAGTCATACGGAATAGTTAATTTTGTCTTGCCAACGCCCTTGTGGTTCACATAAATATGAATACGAATTTACAATTCCAGTTTCATTTAAAATCGTTAAGCCAACCGAAATGGGTGATGTTTCAACAGTCTGCTGAACACTTCAAGAAAAATAAAGAAAGATGGCCCGATTGTTCGATTTCGAATTCTTCAGTTTTATCTTTGAACTCGAGTGAGCAATTGAATCTTTTTTTCTTTTTTTCAGTAGAGCTTCCGTATAACGTATGGTTGTGCTTATAATTCCTAACAATAAAACTCATCTCAAACCCTACCAGAACAGCAATGAAAAAAATTTTATAAAATAAACTAAAACAATTAAAAATTTAATCTCAATTAAAATATGAATTATTGCAAATGTTTATATTAAATGAATTATCAGTGTTTTTAATCATTCGTTGAACAGTGGGAATTATAATAAGCACTTAAAAGTATTAAATACACTCCGCAAAATAATTATCGATCCACCTAAAAATGCCTATTTTTACTTCTGCGTAATTTTGTCATTTGTATAACAAAAAAATTACCAGCATAAAATTCGAAAAGCTGATGATCTGATCTTCAATTTAAAAATAAAATTAATCATTTTTCATGAATCTATTCAATGTTATAGGC
>JAPYZS010001567.1:0-14304 GCA_030522925.1 Trissolcus japonicus | reverse complement strand
GCGCCACGAGGAGGCTAGGAGTAAGACTTTGTCGAGAGGAGAGGCTAAGATATTATAAAATAATATTATGTTGCGCATCACCCAGACTTGCATCCCAACCTAAAACATTAATTTACAAATAATTATAAAAGCGTACGATAAATTTGTTTTCACTTTATATGCACTAAAATTAAAAAAACAGAAGAACATTGGATTCGGTTTTTTTGTATACATTCTTCTTCTTAAAATAGGTTAGATTTTTATTATTAATTGTATTAATAATCAGAAGTACACTTACGACCAATTTCATTGTTCATTTTCTCACTCATGATTATTAAATAAACAATTAAAACATTTTTCACATTCACTATACAACATTCAATAAACTGGTTAACTTGAATGTAAACAAGGAACGAAGGAAATACCTTAAATAATTAAATACAACAAATAGTTTGTTTGAAATAGCCAATCAGCGTTAAGTTCACTAGCGCCATGGCTTTGTCTACTTCAGGAGGTTTCCGGTCCCGACGAGTGTACATTTCCAGAGGTTTCAGTGTACAAGGACGTAAAGTAAGTATCAAATACATAAACAAATACAAAAATAACAAAAAATAAGAATAAATGAATGAACAGAAACTCAAAAAACAAATAGAAACTCAACAAATAAAAAAAAACAAACAGGAAATTTAGAAACAAATAATTAAAACAAAAATTTGAAAAACAATTCAAACAATTGAACAAACAAATACTAATGAAACAATTAAAAAATTTTAAGTAATTGAGAAAAACGAATAAACAAACAGAAAATAAACGAAGAATTAATGATCAAACAAATAAAAAAAGATAATTAAGAACAAAAAAAACAAACAGAAAATATACAAAGAAATACAAATAAATGATAACAGAATATAAACAAATCAATGAATAAACGAATCATTACCAAAGAATCATTATTTATTTGTTTATTCATTTATAAATATATTTTGTGCTCGATTTATTTGTTTTTTTTTTTCTGATGTTTGTTCATTTTCTGTTAATTTCTTTATTTGTTTCTTTAATTTCCGATTTTCATTTATTTGTAGCCCCAGACACTCAATATAAAATAAAACACTTTTTTCCACATCATCTTTGAGGTAAAGTGTCATGAACGCGTTTTGTTATAGTGGTATCCCCAGTAGGCCTAGTCCCCTACCTAGTAAAAGAAATGTAAATAATTTGTTTTATTATTTAAGCAAAGATTGAAATAATATTTTTATTAAAAAATATTAGAATAATTATTATATTATATATATATTACCTAGATTTTCATGTTGAGTTTATGTCAACAAAACTGGATCGCTGAAGGGTAAACCTGAAAACGAAAATTCACATTTCAATAAAATAATAATAGAAAACCAAAATCAATGCACGCAAACAAAAACTAATTTTTTAAAAAACCTTTTAGATCTCATTATATTATAAATGATTATATACCTACAGCATCAGGAAATCGTTTTCCTGAAACAAAATAAAAAAACGTTGCTAATTATGTTGAAAGAAATAATTTTACAATAATTATAATTATGATTTTGTAAGAATCAAAATTTTAAGCAAGGACGTAGTTACAATGTTTTTCATTATTTTTCTTTTTTTTTTGTCAATTGCCAGAATGCTCAGAGCTCAAGAAGCAAAAAATTTTGAAAAACTTCATTCAAATTGTTTTTATTTAAAGTTAAGACGTAGTTACCTTTCAATCTTAAGTCTGAAGGGATCCTTCTGAACGCGCTGCAGTATGCTGTGGTGCGATATCTGGAAAAAATAAAATATTATTAATTAAATGAACTTAAGAATATTGTTACATACTGCTTATTTTACCTCTAAAAATTCAATTTTTCTTATATTAAATCAAACGAGAAAATGTTATAACATCCGAACACTGCGCAAGTTCAGATAGTCATTCGGAAGGGGCTACTGTATCTTCATATAACTCTTCGCATACTTCTTTTTATGTTCTCCTGATACTTTTCTTTCTGAATTACTCCTTAATTTTGATATTATATAATATATGGATATAATTCATTTTTCTTATATTATAATAACCATATTTGTATCTAAAATTGCAGTAATATTTAATCAATTATGTATTCATTTATATGCGAATCATTTTCTTTGTTCTTTGGAAAATTGTCAACGCCAATGAAAGAATTCGTTGTACATCGCACTGATGGATCATACAAACTTGGATTTGCGAGAGAAGAATAACTTCATCTCTTTTTGATATAAATCTTACTCTTTTTCTATTGTGTGTGACTTTTGTGAGATCACACCGATCTCGCAAATCTAGGTCGAATGATGTGTGCATTAAACAGATTCTATCTCTCTCTTACCAATGTAAGCTATGGCAAGAAATTTAGTATAAATTGAGATCCTCCGAGCATTAGGTCAGTCAGTCAGAACTCACCATCAGAACCATGGAAAGGAAACAAGTGAAAAGTAAAAAAGAGCAAAAAGTAAAAGTGAACTTAGAAAATATTCCGAGAGGTAAAAATTGAACTTATAAAATTTTGCAAAAATAGACAAATATATTTAGAATTTTTCTCTCAATGTGAATATTGGACTTTCATGTATAATATTTAATATTTTCACAAAAGTCGAGTTTGGATCTAAATTATTTCAAGATTGGAACATAGAAAATATTCTGATATTTAGACTTTGTTGAAATTTGCACGAAGGAAAATAAAAGATAGACTCTGTTGTTTCACAAAACTATATTGGAAAATAACTTGGAAATGGTTTATTTCGAACATCATATGTAATAGAACAAAGAAGAATGAAAACATACGACATTTATTACCAACTGTTGTGAATTTATATTTGAGCTCCTTCAGGATCACTATTTGAACTCGGAAGAGACCTAACTGAACTGGACAACAATTTGAGTAAAGGAAATTCATCTTCTCCTGAACAAAGCTTCCTTGTACTAATTGCTGCCCATATGTCATCAAATGATAGATCATGTGTCCAGCCAGGGTTTCCCTGTCGAGCAAATAGAGATTGATCCATTCATCTTCCAATGCTTTCTCATCCAGATCCAGATGATGTTTTTTCGAAAGACTAAGCAGATCGTTGAATAATTTATCATTGCGATGAACATACAAAGCGAACTTGGGACCTAAACAAGTAACTTGGTTCAGGAAAGGATCGTAACAAGGCAAACGTGAACGAACTTCAGTTGCTGCTTTAATGTAAAACTTCAAAGCAGTCAAACAAACTTCCGTCACAACTTCCTGGGGAACCTCATCGAAATCAAGAAAATCCTCGCATTCAAGACCTAAAAAGATTTTATCTAATGGCAAATGATTTTTGACATCAGAAAAATCAACTTTTTCCCCACAAGCAACATTGCTCAACAGAGATTGTTTCAGAAACTTCTCTGCGAAGAAATGTAACAAACTCGTCGACCTTGGTTGCAAGGTGTGAATGAGGGTGTTCTTGCTTTGGAAGTATACGTTGTACGAGTTGAACTCATTCAAGGTGTACTTCAGAAACACTTCAAAAACAGTAGATACGTCTTGGCATCGTTCTGTTGAATGAGAAACAAACATTTTCCAGGCAATTTTTGTTTCGCCCTTTCCTTGGTCTTTGGCTTTCCGTCCATTACCAGTTCCTGCAAAAATAACGCGAACTCGTCGTAGTACAAGAGCACTCGAGAATAGCACGCATGCCGACTAAGCCACCTAGTTCCACTAAACTTTAGCGGATTTAGTGGATTTTCCACGAGACACTTCAGAATATCCATCAACACAGCCTGTCTTTTGGGACTCGCACTAATCAACAAACTTAGTGTTTTTCACTAATTCTTCATTTTCTGGTGGAACACAACTGCACGCAGCGCTTGCAATTAACGCGGCTAAATGGCAAACGCACGGGAGAACAATGACCTTGTCGTTCTTACTTAACTGCTTAGTCATGAAAGAATTGTTCTTTCCTAACATCACCGAGGCATTATCAGAAGATAAACCAATGATATTTCTAATCGGGATCTGATTCTTGACTAACTGTGAAAAAAAGCTTGAAAAATCTTTTCAGCTAAATCATCAGATGCATCAACGGGTATCATCTTCAATAGTTCAACCATGAGACGTTGAGAACGCGGCTCGACGAATCTCGCGAGAAGAGCTAGAACTTTATCATTCCTAATATCAGATGTTTGATCGACGAGAACACTGAATTTGGAATGGCGCAAATTGTCCTCAATTTCATTCGTCTTGTTGGTACACAAAACGTTATTAACGATTGCGGTGCATTTCGCAGTTCCTAACTTCACGGCTTGGAGAACATCCGGATTCTCACATATTTTTTTAAATAATTTCACCATGTTCGCAACTAAATACAAAACAATGTTTTTCTCAGCAAAAAATGCAGATATGCAAATTTCAGCAATCTTTACTTTGTCTTTAAAACTGAGCGGTGGTGACGGCAACGGATCTGGCAAAGGCTGCGACCGGGACAGCGACGAACACGGCGAAGGTTGCGATGAGTATAGCGTCGAGAGCGGTGACGGACACGGCGAAGACTGCGATGGCGACGGTGACGAGAGCGATAATGGTATCAGACTCGGCGAAGACGGTGACGAAGGTGGTGACGTAATCGGTGACGTTGGGAGACTTAAAGAAACGAACATACCTGGTAGTAAAGCTGAAAATCGTGATGGTGACAAACTTACGGTTGATGCGGTGCCTGGTTCTGGGCTGGATGCAGAACCTGATGCACAATTTAATGCAGAATTTGATGTGGCAGCTGATGCAGGGCTTGAGACAACAGTTGATGCGATGATTAACGGCGGTGGTATAGAAATCATCGGTTGCGAAGAAAAAGCTCGCCCAGTACCAAGCATCTTCTTCACATGGCCTTCTGGGTGGAGTGTCGTCGAATATGTGAAGCACCACTTGCATACTCCTTATTGCAAATGGCTCAGAAGAATTTGAAGTCATCTTGACGCACCTTGCGAAGCCAAATCTTGAACTCAGGATAATCTTCAAACCACTTATCCTGAAATTTTTTGTCGCTCGCTTTGCCTCTATTTTCCTTTAGAAATGAAATGGTTAGATGAATGTAAATTAAATGTTGAGCAATGAAAAAACATGTTATTCGAATTCATGTAATTATTGAAAATATATATAAAATAAACGCAAATTCTGTTATTTCGCAGTTTTTAGATAATATCAATGACCCAATTAGCGACCATTTATTTTTGTTAATAATTAATCCTAAGGAGTTTACAATAAATAATTTTATCTGATATTATACTAACAAAACGATGTAGATTCAACAAAATTAAAATTCAAAATGTTAATTTTATTTTATAAATTTTGAAAGACAGAAAGTCACTATTAAGTACACTGCCACTAACTGGGACATTTACCTTTTGCAACAAATGCTTGGAAGTATAAAATTTTTTCTAACAGCAGAGTAGGAATGCTAAATTAACTTTAACATTTTTTTTGAATTACCGAAAATTGATATTGAATTTGCTTTTTGATATCAAGAAGCAGGAAAAAAATTTGTATGTTCATAATAAAACAAAATAAATTCAATTAATCAATCATTTTGGGAAACATTTATTTGATAAATTAAATGAACACCTAAATGATTGACCGAAAAACCTGGAAAAAATTAAAATCATAAAAAAAAAATAGATTTTTACTTGAAAATGAAACAATCGAAAAATTTATTGAAAAATATTTTATTATAAATTTATTCTAAATTTATTATGAAAAATAATTTAGTATGTTACAACTAGTAATTAGGAATTTTTTGTTGTTTGCATTATTTATTTTTTCTGTGGTACAAAGAAAATCCAGGTTAATTCCTTTATTAATGATTTTAAAATATTGACGATTAAAGTTTCAACAATGTTTTTCATTATTTTTCTTTTTTTCTGTCAATTGCCAGAATGCTCAGAGCTCAAGAAGCAAAAAATTTTGAAAAACTTCATTCAAATTGTTTTTATTTAAATTATATTTGAATAATTTGAATAATAAACATGAATTAATGAATCAGTATGTATTATTTGTTTTTAATTTTTCTTTTTAAAATTATTATTTTTATTAATATTATCATTATCATCATCATCATTATTATTATTATTATTAATTTATAATAATAATGTATAACATTTTTATAAATGTAAATTGCCATAATGCAGTTTTTTGAATATTTTCTGAACGAATTCGTAAAATACATCGTTCAAACTCATTCGTCCCTTCGCTCCGGCCGAAGCCATCTGAGCGAAAGTTCCGGGGACGGCCTGCAGGGGCGCTGATGGCAAATCTGAGAGCACTGGGCTAAGGGAAGTCTGTAACCCACACGTGATGCGTCCCCAGGTGGCGAATAGGGGAATGCTCGCTAAATATAGAGGGTAGGAGGAAAATAAAAAACTTCTCGCGGTCCAAACAGGCTAGGGAAAGGAAAACCCCGATAAAAAACCAAAACTGCTGCCTTGCAGGGAGGGATTGGTTTCTCGAAGGCTAGGACACGATTAAAGTCTAATATAAAACCCTGATCGGTGTGCGTCGTAGTTCATTGGGAGTGCCTTGATTGTAGTTTTCGAGGCTGATCTGTGTTTGCACTGCCGATATGACACTGCGGCGTACGACAAGTGGCCAGCTCCTTCGGGCCCTAATTAGGAAGTACGCATTGGACATGAAGATCAGAATCCGTGTTGCCCCGGGCGAGTTCCAGTCTGTCCGTGTATTCCGGGACTGGTAAAGCGAAGGTTGGGCCTCAGGGAACTGGGGTAAGTCAATGCCAGACCGAGGGTATACCCGTTCCCAACTATTTCGACCGGCCCCTTTACGTACAAAGCTCTGGTAACAATCTGGATGTTGGGAGATTTCATTAAAAACCTACAAAATGAAACACAGCCGCAATCCCCTCAAGAGCTTATGGTGGTGGAGGAACCGACTCTGAGCAGAGAACTGGAGAGGAATAAAAAGGCTCTCCTACGCCTGGAAAAGGAGATAGAGGACCTTTCCCAGGACGTTAAGTCAAGAAAGAACGTCGCCAAGGAAATATTGGCGAAAATGAGCAAGGTGAAAGTCACTTTCGAGCTGAGTAAACCAGCTATCGCTCTTATGGAGAAGACGCTGTTTAAGCCTCCAGGCACAGAGGCAGATAGTCACACGTCTCCACGACTGATGGAGTCGTATGCGGATACGCTGAAATCTACAAGCACCCCGCAGATTCCCTCTGGGAAAAAGGGGGCATTGAAAGACTCTCCCTGTCAGGAGAAAGCAGACAGTCCCAGGGTATTTAAAAGGCCGAGGACACAAAAGACGAAGCTGAATGAACAGGGGACGCCTCAGCCGGCTCGCAATGCTGCAAACCAGCAGCGAACCCCGAAGCAGCAGGAGAAACATCCGAGAAGGGAGCAACAAAAACAAGTGAGGGCATCGCACCCAGACACCTTGTTGGTTACAATCAAGGAAGGGCAATCATACGCTGACATCCTCCGGACACTCAAAAGCGATCCAGAGATGGAGGAAGTTGGAAATAGTGTCACTAAGATACGAAAAACGGACGCTGGCAGCCTACTGTTGGTATTGGACAAGAAAAATGGAATTGAAATGGAATTGAAATTGGAATTGAAAAATGACAAGTAATTATTATTTTTATTATTTGGAAGCATTTCAACGATCATTAATGATTGGTGACAATTGGTGACGCCAAAAAATATTTAAATATTAAATTACTAATTAATTAAAAACTACGCATTATAAATACCTTTTTGTGATTGTTGATTTCTTCTGAACTTTTCGTTTTTCAGCAGCGAGTATTTCAATATCTTCAGTTACTTTTTTTTCTACTCCATAGCAGCATGTTTTCTGTTTTTCCTCTGCTTTTCGTTACCTCTCCTCTTCTCTGCGTTTTTTTCTTTCAATGACTGCTTGAATTTTACTAGTTGATGTTTCTCTTCTCGAATTCGAGAAAAATAATCTTGCCTTTCTGATGTCAAAACTGCAGATACTTTTTCAGCTAACTTCCATTTTGTAGTTTTTACAGAAGTTTGAGGCTATACGAGAGATTTTTGAAAGGAAAAAAGGGCATTGTTTTTCTTAGTACTGCTATTTTTCTCCAGGAAATCATAAATCAAGTATGGACATATTATATCCAAGTTGAAATCTAATCGAGCAAGCCATGCTAAAAGCCAGGGCTCATTAGGTCTGCATCAGCGGTCAATAATAGGATCAAAGTTCTCACTAGACAAATAAGATCCGAAATTAGCGACTATCCAAACCTGTTAGAAGAATTAAGTTTAATTAAAAATAATAATTTAGGAACCGACCTCCTTGAAAAACTGAAAGAGTTCAAATGTACAAAATTAATTATTATCGATAATAGTGTAAACATTGCTAGTGTAAAGATTGCAGACAATAGAATAACTAACCATATAACTAATATCGCAGACTCGAAAGCAAACCCATGTAATTGGCCAAAAAATCGTCTAGCTAAGTTTTACGCGTTACTCGAAGACGAGAATTTTATATCAGGATTAAAAAAAGCATCCAAACAACCAGAATGGTTTGCTATGATGGTAAGCTTAGGCCGATCAGAAATTGAGAAACAAAAAGATGACGAACATGTCACCCAGCTAGATTAAGTTACAATTTGTACATTTTATTTAGTATTTTAATATAATTAACAGTAAAAAATTAATCACTCTCTTTTCATTTGTCAAACCTGTTCCTCTGTCAATACGTGTCAAGAATCAATAAAAAATTATTATATTAAAATTTTTTGTTGCTTCTTCATAAGTTGGTACATTAATTAATTAATCATTTTGCAATTTATAATTTCTATAACCTAATTCATAATTGATAACATATTTTTCTTTATTTTTGATACACATCCATGGTATGAGTGAGTCCCGATAAGAAGCTTAAACTGGAATGTAGTCACAGAATACACCGAATGTGATTTTTTCATTAGAAATCCCAGTTCAAATTATTTAAAAATCAAAATGAATGAAATAATGACAAAAATAGTATAAATTAGTTCAATAAGAATGTTTTTGGTTATTAATTCCCTAGAAAAAATATTTTCCGGGCCCCAGAAGGGCATGCTATACGAATGAACCGGGCTCCTGGAAGGCTATTCATGGGCTATAAAACGGGGCCTTTCTTGGCGGGTAATCCTTAGCCTGTAAACCCCCGTATTTTTAATTTATTGTTTCATATGTAAAATAACTAAAAATAAAAATATTATCAATGATAAATATAATAACTTGTCCATAGTGAAAAGGAAAATAAAATGAAAAAAGGAAATACACGTAATATATTTTTACCGAAAAACGAACCCGGTCAACCAAATTTTAAGTCTAACACCTTGCGCATTGAGCTCAACACTTTCAAAATGTGATGCCTTATTATAAAAGTCTTTCATAGTCTCATGTGATTATATTATTCAAATTACTTCAATTGTATTGTTTAAATTATTCATTGTTGTTTGAATTAAATACTTCAAATTAGTATTAATACAACATGTTTTTTATATTTATGAGTGATTGATTATTTTGTAAACAATTTATTATGTAATATGTAAATCAGCTGTTAAAATGTTCTATGAAAAGTAATACAAAGTTTTTCCAATCTTCTCTTTTTTAATGTTTTTTTGACGTTTAAATATTTTTCATACTAAATGTGTTTAAAAATATTGTTGCGCGCCGCGCGACCAAAACAACTCTCTCTTATGAAAAAGAACTTGAACGGTTTATTAACAGTTTAGTTACACGCTTTAGTATCGCTTTCACTGTCAAGACAAGACTTTCCGTACGGGGGACTAATCGAACAACTTTAAAGAAGTCTTCAGGGCGCCCCTGGGGCCCCGGAGCCGGGTTCAGAGGAAATCTCGAATCCTAGAGGAAGTAGTGGTACTCCTCTGGCAAAAAGAGCCTTGCCAAACTGAGTGTGAGTTTGGCACACTCAGTCGAGTCTGAGTTGGGCACACTCGACCAATTGATCTTCGCATTGCCTATTATTATTATTGCCGAAAGTGAATGGTTTGACCGATAGGTTAGAAGATCAATATTCAACCACTTTGAGCAGGGAAACGAAGATGTTAGAATGTGTAAATAAGGGCCGACAGTTTAGACGGTGTCTATCTAACGCTCTAAGTTGCGTTTCTAGTTAAGACAACTTGACGGTCTACGGTCGGATTGATTGAATCCCTACTTACACGGACTGCATTTCTTTAGTACTCTACTGCTCACAATGGGAAGGTCTCATTGTTGCGGGTAAGGTTAGTTATAACGTAATGAGCGTTCGTCTTGCGGCCTGACCCTCGCGACGATGAATATGACCATCGAACTTGATCCCATTTAGAACGTGACCTCAAATGCACCGCGTAGTACGTGGGAATTTCCTTGATAGCTAGGAAAGGCCCACTTACGGAACTACATCTTGAAAGCTTCCGAACACGGCTTTTAAGAGGTTCGACTCAGAGAATCGGTTCTCGATTCTTAGGGTTGGAGTAATTCCGCTTCAAAACCTCCCGCATGCCTCATGAGTGACATCGGAGTTAGTGACAATTGAACAAAAATCCGATTGTGCTCAGCTGAGGGTCATGCTGGGAGTCGTTTGCTCCGCGCAAACTCCGGCAATGGTGCAAGATTCCGTCTGTGCTTGGACCGTGTCACGTTGGGTTTGCGGTGGCTGTGGGGGAGTCATCAGTCCCTTCCGGAACGGGCAAATCGGTCATAGTTGCCGGATAGCATTCTTTCGCGACTATTCGAACTAGCCGAACTCTTTCGGAACGCCCTGCAGGTGCCGTTGGACGAAGGCCTTGATTAACGGCATTGACGTCCCTGGAAGCTAGTGGAGGCTCCACCAACGGTGCGGTTTGTACTGTTCAGGTGGCGTGATGATGGTATTCCTAAGGGTGCCAGACGCGCTTATAACAGATCATACCGCTGTTGTCATCCGGTGGGTTTGTTGCCCAGAACTTCACTGGACGCGAAAGGGGCCATTGGGGCACCAGGCGCACCCCTTAGTAATTAGCCCGTTCCCGTAAAACGCAGGATATAAGGGTGGTTTTGTTTTAGCCTTCATTTACCTCTCCCTTATCCGCAGTATCCTCTCCCTCTCTCTTAGAGTTGCCCAGTCTCTGTATCGAACTAACTCGCGTGGATGCTCGGGCAGGCATCTCGCACTCAAGTTCATCGAACGTTCAGAAGCAAAGGTCGATGAACGTCGAACGTAAAAATGCTGCTTCAAACGTGATTGAATCAAGAGAGAGTGAGAATGAGAAATCGGGTATTAAAGTGGCCCGATTGAATTGAATTGTGGTTTGAATTGTGGATTGAATTGAAAGTGGCTCTTTTGAATTGAATTTCAGGAGAGCACGATATGTCACTGATGAGTTGCGCTCAGTGGCTCCCAGGCTTCGGCTTATGGACTGCCTTGTCAAGTGCAAATGCTCAGGAAGGTGAGCGGCCTTGGGCTAGGGTCGCAATAGCGAACCCTAAGCTCACAGCCATTCAGCTCACCGACCTGTATAACAGCCACTGTGTCTGCACTCAGGTGTCATGTGATCTCGGGTCATTTTATTGTGTGAGCATCTATTTCCAATGTCGTGAACCCACGAGAATTGGAATAGCTAAACTCAAACGCATTTTGCAACGTCTCCAGGGACAAAAGTTTTTCATCGCTACTGATGCCAATGCCAGATCAAGCATGGAGGGAGATCAGGGGAAATCTCACAGATGAAAGCAACGAGGAGCTGGAAGGACTTATTGCTCAGTACGATCTGTCAGTCTTGAACGTGCCAGATAATCTGGCTACGTATGAGAACCATGATCTCCCTCGTGCCGAGTGAGATAAGTTTGTTGATGAACTGTCGAATGCTCCACTTACTTAAAACGAAGCCCACGATGTCGAACGTAAGGTGGAATCCGTTGTAAGCAAAATTTAAACTGCGACTGATACCGCCATACTTCGGCTAAGGTTGAGAGCAAAAACCGTATCGTGGTGGACTCCGGAACTCACACGTCTGAAAAGATTGTCATTCCGCTTGCGGCGACGGTATCAGGGTGTGAGGAGTAGGAGTCTAGATGAGGATTTGGTTGAACGAGCGAGGCAAACGTACAAAAGCATAAATCGCAAATACAAATCCATAATCAATACCACTCGAAGGGAGGTCGCGTCATTGACCAGTTCAATGAAAAGACGCTTAGAGAACTCCCATACAGACTGGCTGTTGGCAAAACCGAACAGTGGTACATAATGTCGAACGTGAAGTTGCCCGATGGAACGATGACATCGAACCGTCGGGAAACATAACGTACATTTTCCTCGCGACCCAGAGGAGAATGATACTGAGCATCAACGTGAAGTACGACATATATGCAGAACGGCGCCAGGTGTGGATAACACACCTCCGCTGACACTAGTTGATCTAGAATCTGAAGTTAAGGGTCAGAAAAAACCAAAAATGTCCAGGGTACGACTTCATCGAAAGCGAGATCCTCAAAGCTACATTACTACATGTTAGCGAGGATCTTTTGAAGTTGTACAACAGCTGCTTGGAGTTGTTCAATGGGTTCATTTCCGAGTTTTTGGAAATTGGCTGAGGTTATTATGCTTCGGAAATCACTCGACAGGGACGTGAAGGAGGCTAAATCCTACAGACCGATTACCTTGCTGTCTATCCTGGGCAAAATATTTGAACGTCTCCAGCTAGTCTTTGAACATGATGATTTTTCATCTGACCGACAATATGGTTTCAGAAACCATAGATCCACTGTGGATGCAATTTGCAAACTTATAATCGAAGAGAGATCATCGAACTAAAAAGTCGAAAAAACAAATATGTCCTTGGGATGGCATTTGACATCTCTGGTGCTTTACTCTCTATACTTTAAGGATCAGTACGAGAACGTCGAGATGCAAACCGAACGTGGATGTCCTCAGTGTTCGATTCTTGGATCTCGGTGTTGGAATCTTGTCTTTGATGGACTACTAAATCACATTGAACGACAAGGCCTTGAGGGGGTTGCCTACGCTAACGACTTAATTGTTGTCATCGAGGGCGACTCTAGATTGCAAATCGAAACACAGGGCCATATCGTCGTTGAGACCATTGAAGCCTGGTGTGTCGAACAGAAACTTAAAGTCTCAGCCCAAAAGTTGGAAATGATCTTTTTCAAATACTCGGCGGGTATGAGACCTCACACCAGACCTCCCTTGATTCGTCTGGGAGGTGAGAGCTTGGATCTCAAACGATCGATTCGTTATCTGGGTGTACACCTTGACAAGATGCTGGCGGGCATGAGCACTCATATTGATAAGCCTGGAAATCTAAAGAACTCTTCAACTCGCTGGGCGAAATAGCTAAAGCAAACTGGGAATTGGACTATGGAGTAATACGTAGCATCTACAAAGGTCTTTTCATTCCTATAGTAACTTATGCTGTTCCGGCATGGTTTAATCTGTTCGGGTTTGATCATGGTTTGATTTAAGAATATAAAATATATTTTTATATATTTTATATTCTTAAATTTGCATAAGTGTTTATAAAATGAATATATTTTGTATAAAATGTTAATAAATTGGTTTATATTTTCGTCCGTGAGAGATTATTCATTTGAAATAATTTTTCTCAGATGGTAGTAATAGTGGGAGCATACAAAAACATGCTCAAATGATTTTTCCGGAAAATTGATATAAACAATAAAATGCACAATTGATGTTCGGAGCGATTTTTGCAATAAACTCTTGGCCATATTAAGAAGACAATGTCGGCGGTTGCACGGCTATCTAATGAAAATAGGAGAAGTGGCGTATCTCCCACTACGGCAAACTCTCGTCGCTCGCCGATCTGTACAAAATGTAAAAAATCGAAAAACGAATATAAACCATTAATTTATTACGTATTCGATGATTTTTTAATTTTATTTAATGACTTTTATTTAAAAAGAGCGGTTCTCCAATCGTTATTGACATTGACAAGTGTATTTTTCACAATGTGCGCTACGAGAAGTTTGGTTATGTTAGTCGGAAGTGGGAATAAACGACTCGAGGGAAAGTTTAAAGTGAAATGTCAGACGATTTCAAACTCAACGACGGGCCAGCTTTGCCAACAGATGACGCGCGGCGCAGAATTGAACAGCCGATCAGCTGAACAATTCTGCTGCGCCACCTGCCACCGCGGGAAAATTAAAAAAAAAAGCAAAATATATAAAAAATATATAATTCACCCAGTGCACTTTCAGAGGAAGACCCTGGGGAATGAAAATTCACCCAGTGCACTTTCAGAGGAAGACCCTGGGGAATGAAAATTCACCCAGTG
>JAPYZS010001566.1:0-14312 GCA_030522925.1 Trissolcus japonicus | reverse complement strand
TCTCTCGAGTTGGGTTGGCTGATACTCGGACATCAATGGCGGAAGGGAATGAAAACGGCAGGAATCCAGCGGCGTTTCGTATGAGTCTCAAAGTCACGGACTCTCGACTGGACGAGTTAAGGCTAAGCGAGGGTGTTAACCTTCCTGCGGCTCACCCGCGAACTACTTATATCTCTTCTCCATAATCCACCGCCATCTTCCGCGTTAGAACACTCTATTCACCGATACAAATTTCCGTCTAAAAAAATTGCATACGAACACTCCGGTCCGATTAATTGTGTCCAAAATATTTTCAAAGTGCAATATATCAGGTTCGAGTCAGAAATTCCCAAAGACCGTCAGGAAAACTCAATTGAGTGTGAAAATGATAAACCCATCAAGTCAGGAGATAAATCATCAAAAAAAGCACCGCATTCATGCTCGCTGAACAATCCATTATGCTCATTTGCAACGCTACTTGCTTCTCTTCTAATATACTAATGAACGTTCTTATTCCAGTCACGTTTTCTTTTTTGGAAATAATTTGTTCGTCTTTTATTTTAGATGATTTTAAAATAATAATAAATATTTTAAGGAAAAACCGAAACAAATAAAATTACTATTCAACATTTTAATAATAAACAAAATAAAATGATAAAAAATTTTTGGACCTAAAAGGCGGATTTATCAGTCATGGAATTGTTTCTTTAAAATCTTGGCTGTCACGATGGTAATGTTGAAAATTTGTTGGCCGTTGAAGACGTCTCGACTAGGCCTATGTTCAACTATACATGCACCTAGAAAGCGAAAAGTGTAAGTTTACGGGAGTGATAGAGTATTCGTGTTGGTACATACTTTCACAGAGTTCAGGCTTTAATCGAAAGACACTTAACCGTACCATGGGATGGAATTATAAGCGATGGCTCGCAACGCGGCCTTCGATTTTGCACGAAGCTTTCCCACGAGTTTCATTACTCGTCTCTTTTATTTAGAAATCTATATTTGTATGAGTGATTTCGTGTACGAATCAAAACCATTGATTTCTACCGAGAGACATCTCCGGACAACTTGTATACACGTTTAATCATCCACTTGTCCGCCGACCACTCAAACCTCGTGTAATTAAATTTATATCATTAATTCCTTTTCTTCATCATCGTAACGTAAACTTAGTTAGGAAGTTGAAACAAAAAAAGAAAGAAATTCTTTTATATGAGAAATAAAAAGTTGTTGCAGGAAAATTCCAGGAATAAAAAACATTGCAAAATAATTGTTCTTCTTTTGTCGTGGAAGGAGTACGTAATTGATGATTTTGAAGTTGAAATGAACCTTTAATGATGGGTTGAGACAAACAAGTTGTACTTAAAAAAAGTATTGTCTGAATTTGAATGTGCTAAACAAACGTGTGCAACGTCGCATAACCAACTGTGGTTGGTATTTTAATACAATCTTGTGTTAGATGTGGTTTTTATTAAAATAATCTAAAAAACTGATTCTGTTTCCTGACAAGTTAATCAAAAGCGCATCCCCGCGAAAACGATCAGAATGCGCTCACGATTGCAGCGGACCAAAAAATTGCATTATTCCACGCCATGATCCAAGATAGGAGTTTAATTACTGCTTTGCGATCTTAATCTCGCAGATGATGTACATCATCTATATAAGTGCCGTTTGTAAGGGTGCAAGGTGCTCCAATCGGTGAATTGACAAATGCACAACAAATTTTTTTTTGTTCAAGATAGAAGTTTCTTTTTAAGGTTTTGAAATATTCAAATTCATTTGAAACAAAAATGTTTCAAATGATTTTCATTATTACAGATTGCTTATAATTAATTTCTTATAATTAAGAAAAATATATAATTTACCTGGAAAACATCAGTGAGTTTATCAAATTTTGCAATTCTCCAACTGATAATTGAAAAAAGATATACAAACTTTGTGTTAATACAAAATTTTTAATAAGAAAAATGTTTATGGTTCGTTTTGAAATGTTTATTAAGATGAGAAAAAGAGAAAAATTGGGCCATCGCGAGGATGACAAATGTGAGTATTATTTACTCCTATAGATGTTTGCATCTATAACAATAAATCTCACTAGTAAGTATAGTCAGAAAGTGTACGGGACCCACTTAACGGGTTCAGTCGTTTCACTTGCATAGATCTCGTGAAGCAACGATAACTTGTGTTAATTTGACAGTTAATTAAGCCTCGTCGAATCGATTATCTTGCGGTATCCAGCGCCATTTACTTCCGTATTCAATCGCATCCCAGCTTTGGATAACGTGTCGCAAATTTTTGTCCGGTTGCCACCAATTCATCAAAATGTTCGCATCGCGAAACTTGTGTATCAGTCCGAACGATGGACCGATACAAACGGTCCTCGAACAATTCAATTTAAAAAATTAATCTTTTTTACCTGAAAAAAAAAAAAAAAATTATAGTCTTGTTTAAAGTTTGTTTTATTTCTTTCAATTGAAAATCAAATAAAAATCAATATTGAAAGAAGTTTATAACAATTGAAATTACATGTGTAATAATTTTAAGACCATTGAATGTAGAAAAAATGTGGTCTTTAAAATATATATCATTAGAGGTAAGTTAAGCAATGTTCGTCATACTTTTATGCAGAGGAGGTTTATGTACGGTTTTTTAAATACACGTGTTTGAGACTTGAGTTAATTCGATGGTTATATTTATCATATTAGTGTCACGACATGTCGCTAATTCTACATTATTACCTGTACCGAGATTAAAGCCACGAGGATACAAAATCAACAAGAGAATTTTTCCCCATCCTGTTATTTATTTATGTTCGTTTTAATTAGTCCAGATAAACTAATGTAATTTTATTATCAAAATGTGCTTCAGATTAAGATGAATAAAATTTGAGTGCCATCGACAGGATAATTTTCTGCTATATTTTTAGCGAAATAATCTCGTACTTGAAATTATCCGATAAATTATCAGAAACACAAAGTTTATCTCTAATAAAAGAGTGATAAACCGGACGAAAAGAAAAACACAACCTTAATCTATAAATTTATTTCAAAATACATTCGATTGGATGTATAAAAGTTTCTTT
The DNA here is from genome assembly GCA_030522925.1 of Trissolcus japonicus. Taxonomy (NCBI): domain Eukaryota; kingdom Metazoa; phylum Arthropoda; class Insecta; order Hymenoptera; family Scelionidae; genus Trissolcus; species Trissolcus japonicus. The sequence goes on along the minus strand of JAPYZS010001566.1, from coordinate 11,251 downwards.
TTCATCCTTCTCAATATCGATAATAAAATTAAACAAAAAGTACTATCACAACTGAAACGAGTTATAATTCGGTATTTGAAAAATGGACATTAAATATCTATATTAATTGATTCTTGGCTATAAATCTTTTTTGTATCGCGCTCAGATCCGGTTTTACAACATTTCATTCAACAAAATTCATTCGTCAAGCTCGATCTCATTTTCCGTCACATAAAAAGTATGCAATTACAAACAGTCTTAATTTCAAAACATCGCTATAAAAATTGAACACAAACAGCAATAACAAATAGTAGTTATAAAAAAAAGTTATTAAAAAAACAGTTACACGAATTGCAATTGTTTTGTTTATCGACCAAATTCAAAATTCAAAATGTTTTTCAAGTTACAAAAACAATTCAACAATCAATTGAACAAAGAGATATCCAAACAATAGACAAAAAAAAACAACTTATTTTTATCCGACATAACCTCAACAGTCGACCGACAGCGCAAACTAAATGAAATGTTTGCAAAAATCGTTTGCAACATTGTTTCGAGTGTCAACTGCGAAATCAACAGGCAAAGGTCGAAAAAGCTCCGACCGTGTAAATAAAAATCCGAGTTTGGTTGCGGCCAATAGGAAAACCACGGACTGGTCGGAGCTGTCATTTTTTGCATCTCAAGTTCGGAGCAAAGTTGTACTCACCAAGTTGTTGTTTTGGTCGTTGATTCTTGCAGGTGAGATTAGTCACAAGGTGGAATTCTGCGGAGACGAAAAGTCGGTTCCAGGAGCAGAGCGCGAAGATGCGACGCGGATTCTCGGGTTAAAACTGGGGTTATGCAACACGCAACTGGTGGCACACGCGACGCGAATTAAAAACAACGCGACTTGGCACACGGCTCGTTGGAAATTGAGACGGGCCGTTTGGTTTTGTTCTGGTCAGCCAAAAAGTTAGCAACTGACAGCTGCGTGGGAAAAGCGGCGAAACCATACCCCAGACACAGACGCGCGCAACTACTTCGTCGCTTGTGCCGAGAGCTGCTGCCGCACAGCTCTCGTTCCCGTCGTTTCCGTGCGACCAATCGCGGCGCCCCGAACGGCGAATTTTTCCTCATAAAACTGCGGGCGCTCTTTTTCTCTCAAAATTGAACTACAACTTTTATTCTCCCACAAAAAACATCAAACTATTTTTGTTTTTTTTTCAAAAAAGTTATTTTTTGCAACAATACTTAAATTTAAAAAAAGTATAAAAAGTAATACTCTTGCAATAAATATTATTATGAAAAATTTGTTTGACTTTACAATAATGCAAACTATATTAGTTTTTATTTAAACGTTACATTCAGAAATTTAAGAGCGGAGGTTCTGTAAATTCACAATTTGCGGAGGTTTGAACGCCATCTAACGTTGAAAAAATTTGCCAAGAAATTTGCGGCTACAAATTTTTACATCTTCCCCGCAGTTTAAATTTTTGGGGGTGTTTTTAATCAGTGTCAAGGTGTATTTTGGGTTTTGCCGAGTTAGAGCACATGGGGAAGGTGAAAAAAAAATAAATAAAACGTGAGAAACTGTTATCAGCAGTCGATAAGGTGTCACGTTTCTAAAGCATGACACAGTCTTGCGAATTGAACTCCCCCTTTGGTTGCCATCGTTAATTGGCACATTGGCAGAGCTTTATTAAAGATGGCGAACGGAGGGTAGGGCAGAGCAGCTCATCCGAAGGGAAGTTTCTTCCTCGACCATATTTTTGTATCGAGATCGGTGTGTTTATCGAAGTAAGTGAATCTTCTAAGACTGCTAATGTAGATCGTAGTTGTAGTTGTAGTTAAGACGATGACGTGAGTGACTGATAAACAATCTTAAAGACACTGAGACAATTGTTTGGGAAGTTCAATGCGCACATACGTGTGACATTTAGAGACGAAAATGCGCGCGCTAAATATGAATGCGGTTCGAAATAACAAACTAAAAAGCACAATATAACATCATCTGTAGACCTAAACTAGATTCAAAAATTTTTAGATTCATATATTACTCTGGAAAAAAATTCGTAACAATAAAACAGAAAGAAGTGAAAATACATATTAAAACCAATAAGAATTATGCATTTCCAGATGACTATACAAAACTTATAAAATTTATTAAAGTTTTATAAAAAAAAAATTGGACACAAAACCTGCATGGATAGTAAACAAAAAATAAACATCTTAAAAATATAAAAATAATAAAAATAATTTTTTTTATGCAAATAACTGATCATCCCTGAACATTCTCTTACATTGTAGAAAATGATGAATAATTTTAGAAAAATCTTGCTTACAAAGTAGAGTTTAGAGTCAGAGGTCGCTGAAGTTAAACTTGGTTTGAATAAATCTGATCGGATAAGCTGATGTTATGTTAGAAAATGAGGCAGGTCAGATGCAAAATATATGTAAAGCATGTTATGAATCATAAACAACCATTCAGTCAAATATCACAAAAGGTGCTACAAATTGTTGTCATCGTCAAATGCGAAATTTAAAAACGCAAAACTTTCGAAATGATTTTGATTGAACAATTCCCAAGTAAAAATTTATATGTGTTCATAAATGGCACATATATGGGTCCATAAATGTCACATGTATGGATCATAAATGGCACGTATATGGAATATAAATGGCACATATATGAATCGATATTTGTGATATATATGGCGATCCATAAATGGGCCATATATGTTCCATACATGTGCCATTTATGGACCCATATATAAATTTTTACTTGGGAATGTGAAATCAAAGAAATTCATATTGGCTCTATTAAAAACAAAATCTCGTTTGTGAAGAATGTCTCTTTGAAGCGATTGTCTATCAAAGCTCTTGTATTAATTGCCGTCATCGCGAATGCATATGAGACACGATAAAAAAACCGAGAAAAAAACTTATCCCATGAAAATTAAAATCGCATGACAGATGATCAATCACAATGTAGTTATTTATGGTACTAGGCAAACTTGTGTGACTAATTTGAACTAAAGGTTGTTGGAATTCTAATTTCTTTCAGATATGGTGACGGGCTCTTCTCTTCTATAAAATTAAGACTACCGCTATTACTAACCCTGTTAATACAAAATCAAAACCACCCTCTAGTAGTAAATGTAACGTAGCAAAACATACGAACAAAGCTGAGAAACGAAGACCAACGGTGACACTCAATCGACAACTGCAGTGTCATTTAAGAACCGAAAAGAATTCTAGTCATAAAAGCTTGCCAAACTTGCATAACGAAAGCAAAACTAAAAACAAAAAACAACATAAACAAATTCCAAAAAGGAAAGTTGAATACCAAAGACCAGGAAATTTTTTCCCACCTACAACAAAAATTGTACCAAAAAAAAATTTAAGAGAAATAAAAGTAGAAAAAGAAACAGATAATAAAAGAGTTTAAGACTGCGACGTTCGTACGACACGTCATAGTACGAAAATAATACGAGAGATCGTCGGGAACATCAATGCCAGGAGGTTCGAAGAGGGGTACCAGCTGGCTCGGTCGAAATCGCCCTCTCGGAGCCAAATTTACATCCAATTTTAAAACGGCCGCGAACGTGCGACGCGGAGATGAACAATTAAGGTCACGTAGGAGGACGAAGAAAGGGGAGAGAGGATAAGGGAAGAGTGCTCGTCAAACGTAGTATCGACCTAGGACTGCGCTTGCGCGGCTTAAGCACGTCGGACTTGCGAGGACATCGAGACGGGAGTTCGGACGACAGTCGATCGAACATCTGACAGGGGAGACTGTTATTCCTGGACGTGTGCTTTCTGGTGATTCCGACGCCTGCAAGCGAGTCTTCTTACGTCACCGAAGAGAAACACGACGATAAGCTCCGCCGATAATGGCATTGTTGCCTCGAGTAAACGGCCTTTTATCTGCATCGCTCTGATAAAGCGGCCCGATAAGGTCGCGTTTTATCTTCGCGAGCACCAGATCGGCCGACCGATTCAGTTATGTGTAATACATTCGTTCACACCATTCGCGACGGATTTCTAGTTGCACTTTGACACCGCCGGGACAGTTCGATCCAATTCACCTTGAGCCGATTTGACCTTCGCGGGGGGACTGGGAGCGTTCCAACGCTATCCCAAAGGGTATGCTCGTAGATGCGAGCATACCCGCGTACAAGAAACAATATCCAAAGAAAGTTTCACCAAAAGTTCCTGCGAAATCAAAGTCATGACGAGCGTCGAGCAGATGGTCGCGAGCCAGGGTGCAACCCCTGATCAAAACCAGGACGAGGTCCATCTCACAGAGCTACTTCCGGTGAAGCAGTCGCGGTTCACGGAGACCTGCCAGGACAATCAGGAGGGCACCGACGCGCTCAAAGTTTTGCGTAGCTACCCGCACTGCAGCAACGACGAGTTCAACGCGCAGTTCAACGTCTGTGGGGATGACGAGGAGGGTGCCGGAAATGGGTTCTCGGTGAAGAGAAAGCCGCAGAGGTGGAAACACATCTCGGATCAGATGGACAAGGAGGAGCTGGTCGGGAAGACCCGCAACTGCACGAGAATCAAAAAAGCGAAAGAGGGGGAGGAGCGGAAGAAGCAAGAGGACGAGGGCGAGATCAAAAGAACGGAAAAGAGCTCGGCGAAGAGGCGGCGAAAGATGAAAGAAAAGGTGGCGCGGCGAGCGGTGAAGCCGGCGGTGGTGAAGACGCTGGACAAGGAGGTGGCGGACACCATCGACGCCATCATCCAGAAGACCTACCTGCTGGAGAGGGAGAACAACAACGTGCTGAATATCAACAACAAGTTCATGTACCGGGTGGTGAGCCCGGAGTCGGCCGAGCCGAGCGCCAACTCCGAGGACCAGAACGGGGACAAGGCCAAGCTGTACAAGAAGTACGGCTGCGTGATGTGCGACGCCAAGTTCAAGGGCACCGGCGGTCTGAGGAACCACTACAAGGTGGTGCACGGCGCCGGGCCGTCCTTCAAATGCAACGAGTGCGGTAAGGAGTTCCCCCTGAAGGAGAGGCTCAAGTTGCACGTGCGCACCCACACGGGCTTCCGGCCCTACAAATGCAACGAATGCGACAAGACCTTCGCCCGCGGCGGCCAACTGGCGCAGCACCGGCGCACCCACAGTCAGGTGAAGCCGTACCGGTGCACCCTCTGCTCCGGCATGTTCACGTGCTCGGCGAACCTGTCGGTCCACATGAAGAGACACAATGGACAGAAGGACCACAAGTGCGAGATCTGCGGACGCGGCTTCGTTCGTCGCGATGCCCTCAAGAAACATCTCGAGTGCCTGCACCAGGATGTCAAGTCGTTCCTGTGTGTGATCTGCAACAAGACGTTCAAGGGACACTTGCCGCAGCATATGAGAACGCATGCGCAGGACAGGCCGCACGGTTGCGCCACCTGCGGACAGAGATTCGCACAGAAGTCGCAGCTGACGGTGCACCAGAGGACGCACTCGGGACAGAGACCGTTTAGGTATATGTGGCTCTTTTTTTGGTCGAGGGGTTGCTCACTTAGGTCTTCCAACCGTATTGGTTTGGGATAGTTGGACGTATCTTGTGGTCACGCGTTAAAGTCTTGTTGAGATGAAGATCTACAAAGTTTGAGACTTCAATGATTTTCATCATGGAATAAAGTCATGTGTATAATGCTTTGAGATAGCAAAAAAAGTTTTTTTTTTATATTAGTTGAGTTTTTATATTTGTGATTATTCGTTTTGAAATAAATTTAGAATAATAATAATTGTTTTTGTGATAATAATTGATTATTGAATTGTTACTTTTGATTGCCATTCAATTGGAAATCTTATCATTGATATTCAATACAAAATTGTGGAAGGCGCACAACTTGCAAAATATTTGTGTGATAAAATAAAAATATATATATAATTCAAATCGAACTTGATAAAAAAGTTTACTTTTTAAATAAAGTCTTTTCGAACATTCCGCTTATTGAAGTCTCAAAGAATTTAGAAGTCAAGGGACTTCAATTATTTTAAAATTCAACGGCTGATAATTTGGAATTTTTTTTGTACATTTGAAAGTCAGTGAACAACCCCTTGTTTTTCGTAAAAAAACGTTTTATTAACTATTTTTTGCCGAACATTAAGGGAAGATTCTTTTGCAATTAACCATAAATAGGCTACCTTTTATATTTTTTATGAATTATATACTGACGTATATACTGGCGAACATCGCAAGATTAACGCTCGCGATAGCGGTCCAACTCCCGCTAACTGTCCACGGCCAGCGGTAGAGGGCGTTTGCGGCAGGGCTTCAGCTCAATATGGCGACTAAATGTTTATTTACTTTTTTGTTAACCAAAAAACATCCCATAAAATGAAGGGCAAATCTAAGTCAACTTTTTATTTGCTAACTTATTCGTAAACAGAACATATATACAATTATATTTTTTTAAATATCAAAATATATAAAATCATCTCCAGTGTTCTGATTCGTCCGCAATCCCCTCTACTACAGTCTCAAAATAGCGGTAGAGTCCCGAACCGACCGCAGACGCGAGGTTCGAGTGTAATTACATATTTTAAAATTCTAATATTTCAGTATTAAAATATTTCACTTAAAAAATTTAAAACAACGTGGCGGTAACTAAGTTTTAATTTTTTTTTCCTATAGCAAATAAACACTTTTAGTTAATTTATTGAATTTATGAGAAATCGAATTGTACAATCTACGTTTAACGCAAATAGCAATTCCTATTAACTGTAAATTATATAATGAGAAAACTGTACAAAATGTATAACAGTATTGCAAAAATTATAGCAAGTGAATTGTTTGCAATTAGAAGAATTTTTCCTATTCATATTTGTTTCGAGTCAAATTGTAAATAAGAAATGTAGTAGGTAGAACATTTCATTCTCAATTGGGTTACATTTCAAGTTGTTATAAATAGACATGAAAGATTAGACAAGAACCCCTCTAAATATGTACGCGTTATTCAATAGGGATTGACCTTTAATCGCCATTGGGCATTATAATTGCAGATGCGTCGTTTGTTGGCAAGCCTTCGCTCATTCAACCGCTCTAAAGCTCCACACGAGACGACACACGGGTGAGAGACCATTCAAATGTGTTGAATGTAACGCCGGCTTCACCCAACTACCTCATTGGAAGAAGCACATGCGATGCATCCACGGCAGGAACGAGCCGTACGGCTGCAAATACTGCAAGAGCTTCTTTCGTATCAAAAGTGACCTTGAGGTGCACGAGAAAAGCTGCCTCGAAGCTTCGTCAAAGGAGTCGAGCGCAGAGTCGAACGCTTTGAAGAATTCAAAATTCTCGGGGATGTCGATCGAGAAGATGAGACTGCTTTTGGCGGTGCTGCTGAAACGGATCTCAAAGCCCGAGAGACTCGAGGAACTGGGATTCGGCAAACGGTTGATTGATGAGATCTTGGAGGATTCGCTGATAGCCGCTGGCAAGGACCCGATCAAGTCCGACGACCCCACCGAGGAGCACGAAACTCTGCGGAGCAACCTGGAGATGTTCCTCGAGTGGACGGTGCCGCAGGAGCACTGGAAAAATTTCATGAAGAAAAAGAAAACGCCCGAACAGATCCTCGAGACTCTGACGGCGACGTAGAATCAATCATTTCATTCAGATCTGACATTTGATTATTATCCATTGGGTGTCAAATATTTTTGTTTCTTTATTTTATTTTATTTTTTTTGTTCAATTTGTAATTATTGAAATTTTGTATTCCAACCAGGTCGGGTGGAATTTTAGAGTGTGCAATTTCTTATCAATTGGTTATGACAAAAGGAAATAGCGAATTAACAATGTCAGCACAACCACGAAGTTAGCTGGGATAGATTTTATGAAAACGTGTGAAATTGCTTGAATATATTTTAGAAATATTTACAATAACGGAAGATGAAAAAAAAAATGCCCATGTAGCTGTGTATCAAAGTTTTGTAGCATGGCCCGAAACTGAATTCGCACGATTGTTTATATAAGTAAAAGCGAAGGCAAATTAATTTTGTGATATCGTGTAGAACTTGGAACACGTAGTGCCATAATTTAATTTTCATTAGCGTTTTCAACAGTTCTGCACAGTGTAAAGTCAAAAAGAAACAGACAACTCGCTTTAAGGATTCGTTCGTCAAATTTAATCAAAAGTCTATTGAGATGTATAGTTTAGTTGAGGCGGTCATATGATTATATGTTGTTTCGAAATTTGGACTCAATCCTGTGATGAGTGTGAGATCACGATATATTTTGTTGTTGAAAGTTTTTTGCTTAATGAATATTAAAACTTCACTTCATGCAATGAAGTTTCGATTTGTGCAATGTAGACTGTCAAGTCACGTGATTTATGTGTTAAAAATGAGATTTAAAATGTGTTCATCGGTAAATTTAATGATTAGATAAATTGAAGACTTGGATGCAATAACTAGATTTGCGCTCGGAAAACCCTTTTTCCAAATCGAAAAAGTATCGAAAATATTGTCGATTTTGATATATTTTGAATGGCAAAGTTGAGTTTTAAAGCAAAACAACTTTTTCACTTGAAATAAATCAAAATCTGAATTTTTCTCGATACTTTTTCGATTTGGAAAAAAGAACTTTCCGAACGCAAATCTGGTTATGGGATCCGAGTCTTCAATTGAGCGCTTCCTTGTACGTTTAAATTTGTAGAGACGAATTAACATGCTTCTTCGTGTAACAATTTGTTTTGTTCAACAATTTACAAGCGAACCTCAAACCACACACAGAATATGAATTGATATCATTTTTAAAGTTCTGATATTAACCAAGGTAATGAAATATCTGTACGAAGTTCAAACAAAGAGGCTCTTTTGTAAATAATTACACACCGAGTAAAAAAATATAAACTTTTTATACCAAAAAAAGAACACACAGTAAGAACTAGGCCGGTAGATTTTATCATTTGTTCTTGGTGTAATTGTATAAGGTATAGTAAATGTGAACAGACAATAATAAGAAATAATAATTATTGTATTCTAATGACGTAGTGAATAAATGTGAGCAATTTTTTGTAAACTGTATAAAAAAATCCCAATGAGCAGATTTTTTTTACGTTTTAGAGCAATTATTTGGTATCATTTTTTATACAGTGTGCAAGAAAATTTACTGACAATTATAGCTTTTGTTATTGGTCTAGACTTATTTATCATGAAGAGCCTGCGAATTTGTCGAAAAAATATCTCTTGACAAATTTTGTGGTTCTTGGTCAAAAAAAATTTGTGGTCTCAAAATTTACCAAAGTTATGTAATTTATTTCTCATGTTAACGGTGCAACGACTAAATTGTATGTTATGCAATCAAACAGCACCCATATAATTTTAGCTTTACACGCGAAATCGTTTGAATAAAAAGGCAACGTGTGTAATGGTATATTTTCGAATAAAGACTAGCTCGCTTAATTTGTCACTTGCGCTTGCAGATATCAAGTATGGTAAATCGATATTGCACTAATGTAATTCTTTAAGAATAAACAGAAACATATCTCGTTTTTCAATGTACTCGATAGATCAAACAAACTCTTTTGAAAAAAGTACAAGTCAGGACATAAAATATGAATAGAAAATAAATGTGCGAACTCAAAGCAAAAAAAAAGATGTTAATTGGAGTTTAATTTTACTATTCAGTTGCCAAATTTATTGTGTTCTGATTTTGTTGGCGTAATAATTTAATTACGACGTTGAGTATGTTTCCAAAAAGTTTATATTTACGTTGATTTATTTACTTCGGTGCCATTTTCAAATGTAAGACATTTGTATTGATTTGAATTTAAATTGTGTAACAATGCTGTAATAAAACATCTTTTAATCAAACCTTTACACAAAGAATTAATTTCCTTTCGGTTAATTATTCGGTGAGTGTTGATTAAACATAGGAAAACTCTAGTAGGGTCACCTGGGGTAAATGTGACAGTTTAGGGTAATTGTGACATCCTGAATAACTTTTACAAATTTCAAATTTAATCTGTTCTGGAATAATGTTGCTAACTCTATGGCTGTGAGGAAAATCCAGTTAACTATCAGTTGAAAACATTAAAAAATAAAACTTTAAACATTTTTTTGAACAAAATTAAAGTTCTGAATAATGTTGAAACATGTGAATTATAGTTTTTTGATCCCCATAGAAACACTTCTTTGAGTTCGTCTTATAGAAGTAGATAAAAAAACAACGTAAAATATGTTTTCAACTTAAAAATGTATAAAAGAAGGACTATTGATAGATGATAAACTTGTACAGACAATAAAATATTCCAAATAAATTGAATTTTAATAAAAAAAATCCGGGTGTCACACTTTACCCTGTGTGTCACAATTATCCCAAGTGACTCTAAAATATAAGGAAGTATAGATATTTATTTTTAAATTAAAAAACGTTAGTTATAAAAATACAAAGCTACGATCATGATAACGAGAGTTGAGCTCTGAATTTGCGTCTGGACTGACGATGATTGCATTTGGAAAGATTTGATTTGTGGTTTTATATCTTGATTACTATCAGAGATCAATTGTTTTATGCACTTCTCTTTATCGTAGAACCATGATAATTTGAAATCCTTTTTCAAATCTTTTCGTGCAAATTCGATATTTAAAACCTGAAAACAGATACATTTGATAAGATAAAAAGGACAATGAAATAAAACTTTGATCTTTAAATTAGATTTTGTTCTTACCAAACTATTTGGATCGTAATCGAAAGATGTTTCAGTGCCGTCAAAAATAACACATTTAACTGGTTTTTCAACTCCCCATATTTGGATCAGGTCAATTTTCATTTCACCTTTGAAGTTGCCTTTTGTGTTAGTGGACGTGAGTGTCGAATTCTGTGCTTCAAACTTTATCCAACGGTAATTTCCAGTCTCGATTGAATCTGCAAAAAGTTTTATAAATATTCAAACATTTGAAATATTTTTAATTACTCGAAAATTGTTGATCGTTTCCAATTAATTTATAAGTTACCAATACTATCTCCATCGTCCCAATACAGTTCTCCAGATGCCTCTTCGAATATGCCCAGAGCAACGAACAGAACGAAATTATTTTTGCGACTATCGGTTGTCGTGAGACTTTCTTTTTGCGCTGGTATAATGGCACCGCCGCGAATCAAAATAGGCATGATATCTATTTCAGTTTCAAATTCGACGTTTTTCGCGTTTGAATATACAGGGAACCTTGTGTGTAAATTATACCATACTCCATTTGGAATGTACGCAGTTACTTTTTGTGCGTCCTAAATTAAAACAAATTTGATTAAACAAAAATCAAAATTTGATTTTT
>JAPYZS010001565.1:0-31966 GCA_030522925.1 Trissolcus japonicus | reverse complement strand
ACTTTTTAAAAGGGGGACTAGAATGTCGAGCGCGCTTCGCGCACTCTCCCCCATCAAATTGTCAAATTTGGCAAAAAATATAAATACCTTGGCGCGCGCTGCGCGCGCGCCTGCCTTTTGATTCTCAAATTTCCTGACGAACCTAAATGTTAATTGTTCGGCCTGTCAAAAAATGAACGGCGATCATGCATCGCTGTCGGACCGTCACATTATCAAACAAACATGGAACTTACGATGAACACGGCTCATCATCACATTTCTAATCAAACGACTCACTACACTCTTATTCCCACCCCGAAATGTCAAATTTTCGCGACCCATCGAACGTAACAACCCGCCCTGTCAAAAAATAAAACGAGGAGACATGAATTGGCCGCGGATCCAACTTCAGGGTGTCATCAACTTTTTTAAAGGGGATACTCGGAATACAATTGTGATACTCGGAATAGAAAATGTGGATTTTCTATTTCTAGTTTGTATTTGTCGACAATTCCAAGGTTACAGCTGTTATTCAAATTCTCTTCATATTGCCCAATCTACCTTTATGAAAAATCATAACCTTAGGTGTTTTGTGTTTACAAACATTTTGTTATCAATATAGTAATGGTTGAAAACTTTTAACTTACGATCAACGTCGATTGAAACTCTCGCAGAGCCTTCTCTCATAAAGTAAAAATCTAAACTGGCTAAGTACAGTATAAACAAGAGTGGGCCCTGCAGGACACCGTTTGTAATCCTAACAAAATCGGTTTATTAAGCGAACGAATAGATACGTTATCGAAGATGTTTATCATTTTGGTGCTTATACCTATTATATAGAATTTTGCTTAGACCGTTGTGCATGCACGTATTTTTTATTCCACTTTTCATTTTTCATCAAATGTTAATAAAGATTCCAATCGAATGTAAACGAACAAATTGGACAGCCAAAAAATAGAATTTAACGCGTGAATTGGACGCGGATCTTACTTTAGGGCACTATTAACTTAAAAGGTGTATATACAATTATTAAATATAAATACAATATAATTATGTTTTAACATTATTATTTTATTATTAAACAATATTCATACCTGAACATATTTTATATTTTTTTACATATTAGTAAGGATAAGAACATATACTTCTGTTTTAGCAGAGATGGGCTACATGGAAGTATACTATGGTCTTCAAATGAGGGACTGCTCAAAAGCGACCTCACTGGAGAGAGCATAAATACGTTGTTATACAAGGCAAGTTTGAAAGATGGTTACCACAGTGCTGCATACCACATTATGGATGTCAGCTGGTACAAAGATGTTTTATATCTGGTCGGGAATAACTCTGCTCTCTACCAGTATAATTTGACAAGTCACGAGAAGACGAAATTGAATATAAACTCAGTGGGCAGTGTAGTTGTAGACTGGATCTCGAAAAAACTCTACTGGGCTAATCCTAAACAGCAAATTGTAAGATTCATCATTCTAATTTTATAGATAATATATATGATTATCTGGAATACACGAGGTGCTCATTTAATTATTATGTCTCTTTTGGTTCTGCATAGATAACAAGGGCAAATCTAAACGGATCTCAGCAGGAACCAATGTCGATTCTAGCAACTGTTAAGGAACTGTTGATTGATTCAGTTGAAGCATACCTGTATTGGTCTACTGGTCATGCAGTAGAAGTGGCTAGATTAAACGGACAAGACCGTCGTTATTATCACTCGGATGAAATTTTTAATGGAAAACAAGTAATGGGATTGACTTTGGATACTGAAAATCGTTATGTGTACTGGATAGTCAGAAGTTATGAGAGTGGATCTATAGTGTACCGGGCACCCACGTCTGAAAAAATTCCAATGAAACAAAAAATAGTCGCTGAAAAAGTGTGTTAATCAAAAAGTTTCAATCAAAATTATCTTATTTAAACAGAATGCTGATTCAAACTCATGGTTTTTGAACATTCTTACAGATGTCTACGCTGCATCATCCAAACATTCAAGGACCTCTTTGTTACTTTTCTCAACATCTTTTGTGGCTTCAAGATGATCAGAATGCAGTAATAGGTGACCTTGATGGACAAAATATGGCTGTTATCAATTGGATAACGTTATCAGGACTTCACATGGTTGCAATAATGGATCCAGCGTTGCATCATTATCCGAATAATTTAACATCTGATACTATTCAAGTTAGACCCAACGCAGTAGACCTGAACAGCATCCGAGTCGAAGGCAGTTGGCATAATTTCAACATCTCTTGGGATCCCGTTAACAACACCAATTACGGAACTGTATTTTATGAAGTGAAATTTGCCGACTACATCAACACCAATTCCAATCCGGAAATAACTACTGAAACATCTATTGCTTACAACAACTCCGAACAAATCCTTCCTTACTCTGTACTAGAAATAAGTGTCAAGGCGTACAATTATTGGGAATCCGCTCATCTTTCTCGTAAGATTTTGAGATCACCTCAGAGCGTTCCAAGTCAGCCCGTCAATCCGAGGGCTTTCGTAGAATATCACAAGGATCCTCTGAGTGAAAAAATTAATATTTACGCCATCTTTAGGTAAGCACCTCTTTAATTACATTTCTCTGACCAAGTTTTTCGCTTTATAAGTCTTTAAAATGTATCGTTACGTTAGTGGCTTGGAGAAAACAAATAACTCCGATTTTCGTCAATTTTAATTTAGCAACATTTTTCGCATAATTTTTTCAGTGTATTTTCATCAACACTAGAATGACCAAGGTGGTCATTCAAGCGTTTCTGAAATTTGAAACTTGCACTACTCTTTTATTCCGTGATCAATTTCTTTCAAATTTTTTGACTTTAATTTTTTTAGTATAAATTACATTTTTCTGCGTTGTTTTCTTTCTTCTCATTATTCTATTACTAGGGGGCAATCGCGCGCTTATCAAGCTAGCAACTTTTTTTCTTTCTTTTTGAACTGAAAATTTATTTTTTACAATTTTTTCCTTCTTTGTATTTCTCATTTCTCAACTATTTCTAGAAAAAAATTAGATATTTTTTAATTTAAACTGAAACTAACTTCTTCATTGATTCAGCTTTTAGACCAGTTGTAAATACCATATATCACACAAAAAATATAGGGTAACTGCACGAATATTTGTCCGGTCATCATTGAATGACCATTGCATTGGAGTGACAAAGATAGACAATGCATTTTAAATGAACGGTCATTCATTAGTATCGAATCTTAATTGGTGCATTTACCCTATTTCTTTAAATTAATAAATAAATAATATCGATTTGGTTAAAATGGATATTATTTGATGACAACCAATAACGAACAATAATAAAAATGAAAAAAATGAAGAAGAACGAACTAATTTTGTTCAAGCTCACAATATCCGGCGCCAAAATTTTTACTTAGGATATCTTTGGCCTTCAGACCATCTGGTTGCGGCAACCTTTTCATGCTATTTTAAGCAAATATTTGAATGTAATTATCAAAAGTTTTTCATTCCTTGTTCCAAACAGTGGCCTCCAAAAAGTGGTAATTTTCCTCTTAATTCGGGGTCGCAAAATTAAAAACTCATAGCTCCAAAAGATCGTCGTTCTATTAGAACAAAATTTTTTTTCGAACCGCTATGTGAAATTTAATTGTAAAATCAAACAAACTCACTAAGGGAAGTTCGATTTTAATTATGCCTAATGTCTTGTCCGGATGGGTAAATATGTAGTCGCGCCTGCATGACAGATCATTCAACAGTTTTTATATTTGAATTGAATTCAAATCTATTCTAAAGCCAAACATTGGCTCATTCAATCTCTCCATGGTAACGCTTCTTATTGACTCGGCCTTGCTACATCAGTAGCAAGGTCGAGAACATATTCGTATGAACGCAACATTTTTGTAAGCTGTCGCGTTTCCAGCGTGTTAAAGTTCGTGTTTCCGCATGTGGTTTTACATATGATATAAAGAGTTGGTCACAAGTATCCGATCTTAAGTTGGTAATTGATCGTAATTCATAAATAATGGTTAAGTAGGCGGTAAACACAGATATTTTCGTGACTTTTGAAAAGAGAAAATTGAAACGAGGATTGGCTTCGCCCCTGTGCCGAAGTTTTCAATCTGTCAGGTATGCGGATTATTATTTTATTGCTTGATCTAGTAATTTGCGAAATTCGCCAAGGTTTGAGTTCGGTGACTTGTAGCTAAAGAGAGTAGCAGCACTAGTTTTTTAGTCACAGTCTCTAAACTGAAAGAATCATCATAGGCCGATGTAGAAATATTCAGTTGGATCTACGTTACTTTGACGTCGGTCAAAGTCGTCCCGACGTTTCTACCCAGCGTTGGATCAACGTTAGTTCAACGTCCGCGTGTAACACCCTTCGACGTATGTTTTCGACGTCTACTTGACGTTTTTACCTAGCGTTGGCACTACATCGTTTTCGAACGATTGTTGACATCCTACTGATGCACGTCGAATTTATACCTGCAAATGACTTTGACCGACGACTTGTCGATGTTAGTCCGAATCATAAAAGATGTTTCACCGTTGTTGAATCGACCTTACACAAGTAAATAGATTTACTGGATTCACTCATAAAATTGACCAGATTTTACTTATTTTCTTAATTGATATTGAATATTATTTATTTCTTTAATTTATTATTGTTGTCCAACAATTTTTCATTATTGGATGTTTTTTATGCATTATTTTATTCTTCCGCTTCCAAGTATGTAATTATCACAAAGACTATTGTATTTTTACCTCTAAAAAGGTTATTTCTGTGGCTTTGAGGAAAAACCAGTTAACTACCAGTTGAAAACATTAAAAAATAAAACTTTAAACATTTTTTTAAACAAAATTAGAGAACACTTTTTTGAGTTCTTCTTATAGAAGTAGATAAAAAAACAACGAAAAATATGTTTTTAACTTTATTGTACAAGAAAGCACTTAACTGGTTATTCCTCACAGCCACAGATTTAATATTGAAGAAAATGTTGAATTTTTATCAAACTTCGGTAGAGTTTAGTAGACCCGGGCTCAAGGGTCGAGCTTAAAATGGTATTGCCAGGCCACCTTCTATATACATGTAAAAAGTTAGTTTACTTGCGGGGGGAAAAAAGTAGCATCACAGCGCCACTTACCGACAGAAATAAGAAATAGGGCGCGGTTTTTTTCAAACTACAGTTTTAATATATTCATAGTTTTTGTTATTACATTTTGGGAAAAAAAGAATAGCGCTTTTCTTATTTTCAATGCAATTGAAAATATGAATTATTTGTTTGAATAATAAAATAAAATAATTTTTTAAATATCTTTTTATGATTTTTATAAAATTATAATTACTTTATAGACAATTGTAAATTCTACCAAAAATAAATAATCTTTATGTTACAAAGTTGATCCAACTTTGGAACGACGTTGGTTTGTCAAGAGGATATTTTTTCTCAAAATTGAATTTTATTTCGTTTTACCCTAGTAAAAAAGATCATATATTGTCCATATATTATCAATATATTGACAATATATTATTTTCTGCAAATCATATTATATTGGCAATATATTAGCAATTTTCGAAAACAATCAATATATTGTTCATATATTAGCCATACATTGTAAATGTATGGTCAATATATGGTCAATATATTGTCCATATATTGTCAATATATGTTTTATGTATTTACAATATATGATCCTTTTTACTAGGGATATACTAATCATATAACATTTGTATAAAAAAACGGCAATAATAAGTATAAACAGTTTATATTCTGATTTTATAAAATTTTTATAAAAAATATATATTTCGTCTCTATTCTAGTTTAATACATAAAAAAGGTTAAAATGTTCTTAAAAATAATAAGAAATGATAAAATTAATAATTAACATTTTTTTATTTAATAATATTCTATAATATAGACAAAAAAATATATTTTTATATTCGGATTTTATATTTTTTATATAATAATATATAAAAATAATTATAAATAATTATATAAAATTTTTATAAAAAAAGCGGCAGCAGTACCCGCATACATTTTATAACCAAAATATATCAAATTTTTATAAATAAATATATATTTTTGCTTACATTTTTGGTTTATATTTTCGTCCATGAGGGCATTGAAATCGTAAGTATTTTCGAAGGGACGTATATATTGATACCAGGAAGTATGCGTCTTCTAAATCGAGGGATGTTATCCATGCTCCTGGTACCATCAATTGTACTACCGTTCGCCAATCCTCAAGTTTAAAATGAAGTCTTTTAAGTTTAGTATAAATCTCCAAGCACCAGAAGGTTTCTCTCTCAGGAAAAAACTAGATAGGAATTGTTCCTCCGAAGGACTTACATTTCATTGGCACCCTTGGTCATTAATCTTTCTATCTCTTTATCACAATGGGAGGAGACTGTACTAGAGAATTTTGGTTCCGTAATCTTGGGGAAATATTGTGGCGTGACTGAAAAATGGATACGTTAACCTCTAACCGTTTCCAGAACAGTTTCATTTAAGGTAAGCTCCTGCCATTGTTGTGTGAAATTAGCTAGACGACCGGAGGTTCTTACGCTGTCTAGCGTCGGTACCGATTCGAGACCGGGATGTCGATCTGCGGTATTGGATCGTGTTGCGTGTTACCCCTGGCTGACGAGCCGCGTTGTTGTTCGACGAGCAGGGGCTCTGTAGATGCCCGACTTCCGGGTGGGCTGTTGCTGTTATTGTTTGTTGGATTGGTTCGACTATTGCGTTTCATCACGGACGAAAATATATACTAATAATAGACAGATGATATATTTTACATTTTTTATATATTCATTTATATAGACATGATGTATGTATATATATTGTAAAAATATAAAAATTATATAAATCTGACTATATATTTCACATATAGTCCGATTTATATTCCATAAATCTGTAGACATTTTTTACTAAGATGTACTTGTGGGTAAGTGGTTAAAGCAGCAGACTATCACTTCGAAGACCCGTGTTCGAATCCTCGAACATGATAAGTTTTTCAGCAGTTATCAAATTCAAAAATATAAATTAATAAACTTCAATATATGTACTATAAAATAAATTGTACCAATTGTTAATCAACAATTTTTTAAATTTATTTACATTGAAAAAATATAGATGAAATATAGGCAAAATATATATATAAATTTTATATACGGATTTTAAAAAATGTATATAAAAAAATATATAGTTTTTTTATATAATTTCAACTATATTTTCGTTCCTGAGGGTAAAGTTTTATTTTTGGTTTTCAGATGGGACTCGCCCGAATTCACAAACGGTGTAATACAAGGCTACACTGTGCAATGTTGGTACATAGTCAGCAATGCTGAGATTCGTATTTGCAATTCCAAAAACACCTCTTCTTCTAAACTGGAGTGTACGGTGCATGATTTAATCCCAAATATGACCTACTACTTTCAAGTTCAAGCGTATACACAAGTGGGAGCTGGACCCTACACTGATACCATTCAAGTGAACACCGGAAACGAGCATCCGTTGCCTCAATTGCTTGTTGCTGCAGGTGACTCTGTTCGCATAATCGATCTTGACAGAAAAGACAATTACACGATAACTAGACATATTGCCGTGGAAATGACGTATTTGGCAATCGAAAATAAAATTTATTGGATCAATGAGTTGCAAGAATTGGTAATGTCAGACATGAGCGGTTTCAATGCATCCAAAATGTTGACATTTAATAACACGGCACAAAGTCTGTGCGTTGATTGGGTGTCAAGGAGTCTCTTCTGGACGGAATCGAGTTATGAGAAATCAAGTGGAAATTACATAGTTAAGCTTGATTTGACTGCATGGGAGGCTGATTCATTGCAATACAAAGTGATAGTTACTCGAAATAGAAAAATGGTGAACCTTAACATCTCTCCATTGACAGGGTGAGCATTTTTTATTTTTACAAAATTATACTACGCAGGTAAAATAAAATATAAACATGTGTCATATATGCGAAATATATGTTGGCATACACATACATATATGCAATATATATTTTCACATTGCTGTTACATGTATGTTGGCATACATAAACATATAAGTGACATATTTTTTTTAAATACACTCGACTCTCGCTTCGTGCAACACTTGCGTTGTGCACACGCTCGCTTCGTGCACAATTTCGTCTAATATTTTATTACAAAATATATTTTAAACATATATTTAAAAAAAATTTGAATTAAGGTAATGATATAAATATGGATAAAATCAGTTTAAAAAGCAAAATTTTATTTAATTCAAATTTCTGAAAATTGTTTCCTGTTTTTGTTGTTGCATGAAGCAAACGTCTTCGTTCACAACTTTGTGCACGAAGCGAGAGTCAGGTGTAGAATATATCATACACTGAGAAGATATGCGACTAAAGTAACAAGAAACTTGTTTAAAAGGCACGAATGCATAGTATTTTTCATATAAAAGTAGTTTGAAGTTAATGTAGTTTGGCACATAAGCGCTAGACTAATTATGTATATATTGCATTAGCCAATGCGATAATATGTTAGAGAAAATTCATTGGAAAATTTGAAGAAAGTATTAGAAACATCAATAACACTTTTAGTAATGTATCAAGTCAAATTATGTTACTTAGGCAAGACATACGTGGGAGAGGCTTAACTCTAGAGATGCATTGTGCCAAGAGACATTGCGGATTTAAAAAAACTGTAACAAACTAAGCAATAATATTTTTACACATCTTGTATGGTATGATATTCCATAAAAACGCAACACTTTATATGTAATTCTTATGGAAAGTGTTACGTTTTTTATTTGGACCAGTGTATATTTATTACATGAACATGATATATTTTTTCGATAAAATTTATATTATTTTTATATTAAATTTATACAACATTTTGCCGCTGTATAAGTGATTTATAAATGAGAATATGCAGAATGTATACAAACATATTTTAATCATATAAATTATACGTGAAATATATTTTGAATTATATTTTTGTCCGTGTGGGTATATAGTGAAATATTTTAAGTTTATCATTGTTGATTAATAAATATTGATATAAATGTTTTGTTGTTAAAAAATTCTTATTTGAAAAGTTTCTCTAGGCATAAGCCTCTTTCCTACATGGGATATCTTAGGGACAAGGACAAAAATATATGCCAAAATATATGTCTATTCCCGCACGGAGGAAGATATATTTTAAAATCATGAATGAAATACTCTCTCAATTCGAAAAGTCAAAAAATCTCACAAGAAGTGCATATACACTTTTTTTTAGTTAAAGTTCTAGTTCTCTTTCAAAGAGAACAAGAACTATAACTTTGAAAGCGTGTATATGCATTTTTTGTGAGGTTTTTTTCATTTTTTTCTAATCAAGAGAGTATATTTTTTGTATGTAAAATATTTTACGGTAAGAAGTATAATATTTTATTTATATTTTATTTATAAATTTCATTATATAAATTTATAAAGATTGTACCCCATTTTTTCCATTACATTTTTTCTACTATCTACTATAAAATCTATTATAACTATCTACTTATCTATATCTACCATATACTATACGATATAAAATAAAATATATTTTGTATGTGAAAAGTTTATAAAAAGCAGCAATAAGTGTTATAAAATAAGACATATTTTAGTGACTATATCTTCATTCGTGAGGGTTTTATATTTTTAATTATATTTTCTATATTGTTTAATATCAAATTTATATTAATTTTATATAAGATATTACTAATTTATTTTTTAAATTTGAATTCTATATACATGAAGTAAATTTCAATTACTCTGGAATATTTATTCAAATTTAATAATATTTTATTTAATTCATATAAAATATATTTTAATATATTCAAAAATACATTTTTTCCATGTAGGATTATTCATTTCAATCAATTTTATCTATGAAATGTCTCATAAAAATTATAGAAATTGTACACATTAATTCATCATACACATACACAACACAATAACAAATTTTATTTAGTAATAAACTCTCCTTCTCTTTGTCGATATAATAATCATTCTCTCATAATTTCAACGAATAATACTGACTTTTTCATTTACTTGATCGTGGCGTCTCGACCTCATATATCAGCTAAATGCGATTTCATATACTCTGGTGCCTTGGCTAGACAAGCTAACCTACGTGACCTCGTCATCTTAGTTATAAAACAGTACGAGTATGCCATAATATGTTTTTTTCTTATCTTTGAGGTGAAGCTTCATACAAGAATTTGTGGCGACATATCAAATCACCTAAATGTACATTACTATAATCTATCAGAACGCATAATTTCATAACACATCAATTTCAAAACACATACCATCAATTTTACGTAATTTGAAAACGCATAAATCTAATAAACATCGATGTTCATAATAATCGATAAGCATGAACATATTTTTACATAATTTATCACTGCATAAACAAAAAAAATAAAAATGATATCTGAATTTGCAAAATATTAAAGCACATAAAAGTCATTGTGTATAACATTGGAACACATAATTTCGGAATATCATGAATTCAAAACTTATTAAGTTAAATCTTGCCTAAAATAAAAAGGCAAAAATATATCAAATATAAAGTTTGAAAAACATGATAATCGATATGCATAAAAACAATTACACATAGTTCAAATTTTCATTAAAAATTGAATAACAGAAAATTTTAACCGAATGAAAAATGAAACAAAGTAATCATTATTCTTATGAATATTAAATTGCATAATAGTTACTTTCGTTAAAATTAATTTGAACCAATAAAATATTAGGGACGACGGAACATTTGATTTCACGGGTATCATGTAGAAATTTCAATCGCCTACCGATATAAAGAAAAGGTCCAACAATGGCGGTGCGTTGGCGGCTGACAGTTGGTATACTGTCTTGTCCCGGATATGGGACAACCGTCGGTTAACCGGTGGTTGAGGATCGGCTCAGTTGATAGAATATTCACTGACGAGCAGACAGACCAGCATTGTGCCAATGCTCGGTCAACGGTTGGGCTTTCAAAAATTTTGTATTTTATTACATTTATTATTTGTTATTTTGTCATTGTTTTATTAGTTTGCAACTTCAACACAGGTTGTCCCCTTCCTGGAGCAGATGTCTTAATCGTATCTGTAATCTGAATCCTCCACGAATTTAAGGTGCCATACATTGCACCATGTTTGAACATCTTTGTTGAAAAGGACAGTCACTTGTTTACATTAACAACTAAGGGTTCCTCAAGTCTTTTTCCATTAAACAACCACTACTTTCTTAACGCAACATTATACTGTTTTATCGACAATTCTGTTAGAGACATTATCAATATTTCTAATGCATCGGCTGGGAGCCCTTGCTTCAGATACGCTTGCCTGATACTGTGCTTACAATCAAGGAAATCTGGTGTGCTAACGGGTGCGGTTTCCTGGAATCCAAAAAAAGATGTTTAGTTGGTTTAAATATGATAGGTTCTTCTATCATGAGATCACAAAGAAATGGATACCACGGCTGAGTGCCTTTCTCAATGGCTCCACAAAAATATCCGTCGCTTGGTCATTTCTAATCATGGACTGCGTTCTTACCCGTGCAGTAATATTCGACGCTACAGTTGTTTTAACGTTGGTTTGGCAAACGTTAGTAGCTAACGTAGTATCGACATTGATAGTATGACAAAACCGTGGTCGGTTTTTGGTATTCAACCGACGTAACTAAACATCGTTGGTTTGATGTAAATTCAACCTTGAAACTACGTAGACGTCGTTAGTTTACGTCGGGAGGTGTTACATGCCAACATTTGACCGACGTCAGAACGACTTTGACTGACGTAATACCAACGTTCATCCAACTGTACATTTCTGCTCGGGTAGTTTAGCTAGTACTGGAGCAGGATCCCAAACATAATCGTATCAAGGCACCGGGGGTTTTACCTTCGCCACTCCTTTGAAAAAGCCAGCAACTAAAAAATGGCTTCCGATTTCATTGCCTGATATTAGTGATATAGCCAAGCGCATTGTATTGAGGGAGGAGTACGAGTTTACATCGGTAACAGATAAAAAATCAAGCACGTCGGATGCTTCATGCAGACACCGAAATTTTCTTTTCGTGACAATATTCTCACCACAGCTTAAGGGTGGGACAATAATAATAAGTCATAAAAACATTTCTGTTCGGGTAATTGGAGGGACATGAATACGGAGGGATCGAAGTTTGATTTAAGAAATTAAATTGAATCGGCGCTTTTAATACAGTTCTTTTCTGCGCTTTCGATACAACGATTCGGCGCTTATAATATACTGATAATAAGGAATCGGCGCTTTTAATAAACACCGCAACTCGCGCCCCAGCCCTCTAGGGAAGAATCTGTATATAGTTCTACGTCAAATGAGCCTTGTCTGATAGGGTTAAATAGACTTGAGATATGATCATTCCACCAAATTATTTCTGGTTTCAGATCGCTTGCGAGTTGAATCTTTGAGTTGTAATTGTTGCTACTAAGGATCAGGGCAATGGCTTTTTCTTGCTCTAAGGCCTTGGTGTATAGAAGGCCGTAAGCGGTTGCTGGACATAAGCTTATTAACACGCCAATAAAATGAGTTAAATCCCTGATTGTACGGGACACCGAATCTAACATCTTATTAATAAGATCTAAGACCTTGTCAACTTTCTCTTCCGTTGGTTCTAGGCGAAAAAACATCGAATCAATTACGGAACCTAGAAACTTGCACCTAGTGTTCAGAGTTAAAACACTCTTCTCTCGGTTAATGGGAAAACCTAACTTTTCAAGGAGACTTATAGTAGCCTGAAGATTACAAGTACACACCGCATAAGAGCTACACAATAACAAAAAATTATTTAAATAGATGACGGACTTATAACCCGAAGATCTAAAATATGAAACTATTGGCTTCATAATCTTGGGGAAGACGAAAGGGATTGTTGATAAACCAAAAGGTAGTGTAATAAATTCGTACATTACTCCTTCGAAAAAGGAACAGAGATATTTACGACTCGCGTAGTGAACTGGGATACACAAGTAAGCATCTTCGATGTCTTAGGAGCTCATGAAATCTCCCGGTGATAAAAATTCAATCGCCGTTTTTAAATCCTCTAATTTAAAATTTTGCGTCGTAATGAATTTGTTGAGTCTTTTAAGGTTTAGTATGAACCGTTGCGACCCGTCTGATTTTGGTACCGTAAATATGGGAGACAAAAATTGACCCTCTGTAGGGATACATTTTTTAATCGCGCCCTTTTTTAACAACTCTTTGATAGCCTCGCTTAGAAAAACTTTTTCGTCAACCGGTAAACTATCATTAAGAAGAATACAATCTTGATGGATTATGGGTGATACCGGAATCTTGTAACCCAGGATACAGCCTAAGACAAATTTATCGTCTGTGATTTGTTTCCACTCCTTTATGAAACTGTTAAGGCAACCAGCATTGGACGAGCCTGAGTCGACGACGATTTCTGGTTCCAGTTGCCTCCGGACCTCTTTCGATAGTATGGTAGTTAAGTAGTTGTCGGTCCTGTCCGAATGAACTTCCAGTTTTTCTTACCCAGGAGACCAGGCACTTCACCTGGGCCGGCTTCCAGTTTTTTAATGCTGGCTCATTCGAAGTGGGCTGCTTTTGAATGGTGTTTCCCAGTTGCTGCAACATCTTGATTCCTTTCAGCTGTTCGGGCAGGTTTTATCCGTACAATAAAGTATCCCGTTTACATTTCTCCAGAATTTCTTCGACCTGCTTTAAGATCTTTGGTTCAATGCAAGCCCGTCTGCCCACTTCCATCATGTTGAATAGTGACGTCAGTAATTGTCCAGCATCAAAAAGACGTTGTACCAAAAGACCTCTATCAACCGGCACCTTATTTTCATTCACCAACATTGTGATGCCCGAACCAAGAGAGTTGAGAGTAGCACCTATTGATTTTTAATATTTCACTAAATATCTATTTTTTCAAAAAAGCTTCGTTAAGTACGATCTTAATCTCATTGTTTATGTCTACGGCGCGGAGAAATGATTCATCTAGTTCGTACTTTTTAATAAAGTTGAAAGTTCGTCCTTTTCAATTCCAGGCTCAGTCCATACTTTTCAGCAGTCCAACAGAGCCTGGTGAAGTTCAACCTTTAACTTGATTGACTTCGCTGGATCATCTCGGCAAATTCCTCATCCAAACAAAAAACCTTATTCTCTTTCTCACAATAGGCATAACTTGACTCTCGGACAAGTTTTCATTACTTCTTAGCTGACCTGGGTCTCGGACAGGTTGCTCAGTGAAGTAAAAAGGATAAAAACTTTCTAACTTGACCTGTTTCTTGAACATGTTCGACAGTTTTTAAGTTATCAACTATTTAATTTAGTAATTAGTTTTTCCTTTTCATTTATTTACCTGGTGCAACAGATGATGGAGTTTTCTCACGCGCCGTAGGCGCTTGTTTGTTTGTCATATCAGAAAAAGATGATCGCTCTCTCACACTATGGCGACTTGACGAAGAACTTTTCGAAAAACTGCGTATGCCCCTGGAATCATTTCGTGATTCCAGGGGCATACACATTCCAGAAATGATCATGAAATGCGATAGCGCATTTCAGAATGAGTTCTTAATCTCGTCTGCCTCCTGCGTTATTCCTGACTTCGAGAACGTAACCTGTCACCATATCTGGACCTGTCTGTATCGCCATGTTGATGTTTATGGCGCGGCGAGCGAGAGCGTGAGCGTGAGCGAGAACGATCTCGTCTCTCATTCTTTTGCTGTCTTCTTCCACTCTCCTTGTCCCGTCTGCTTCTCTTCGGACTTTTCATAATGATAGGAAAAAAACGCAATTGAGCAAGTAATCAAAACACACATTTGTGCAGTTACGAACGCCGAACGTTGTTCACACCTCGACACAACGGAACGTCTTAAAGCAATATAGGAGAGAGGGGAGAGTCTGCGCAAAAGTTTTTGGGGATACGCTGCATGTTGTCGACGTCTTGCGGAGGAAGGCAGTTGTACAAGTGTAATCTATAAAATAGGCTTTAAAAAATAATTAAAAATGTATACATACTAATGCTAATAACGTAATAAACTGTGTTTCAAGCAACTTTTAAAACATCAATTTTTGTTATAAACAATAGGTTGCCTATAATTTAATTGAACAATAATGTTTTTTGAACTACTTTATGGTTGTCAGGATTTCTTTCGCAGTTTTTGATGAAAATCAAAATTTCGAAGTGGTACTGAAAAGGGATGGATACAGTGAGGCACTACAATAAAAATATTCGAATTATTACTACAAAAGAATGGCGACGTTAAACAAACAACATGCAATGTTTTCGAAAAAATTTCCACATGTTTTTGTTCATAACAGTGCCATATATCATAAAATCAACAAAGTTTCTGCTGAAGTGTCTTCGTAAATGTCTTATAGACTATCCCTGAAAATTTGAAAAAAATCAGTTCAGTAGATCCTGAAAAAAATTGACAATCGCATCTGAAATTATAATTTCGAAAAAACGCGTTCATAGTGCGAATACTTGTTAATATTTGATACCACGGTTCATTATCATTCGAATTTAATAGGTGATTCTTTGAATATTGTAGATTACGAAAATACAATAAAGAAAAAACAAAAACCTGAAAATGCATTTCTGGCATTTCAAGGGCCTGACCGGGATTCCATTTTTTTTAATTCAATTAAATTAAAGAAGATTTTTTTTAGTTTATTCGAATTATGTGAGTTGGTACATCAATTCTTTAATTATTTTGCAATTAATAATTTATATAACTTAATTTATAATGAATAACATATTTTTATTTATTTTTGATACACATCCATCTTATGAGTGAGTTTTCCAATAAGAAGCGTGGACGGGAATAAATTCGGAGACCAATAGATAAAATAGTGTCTTATTATCGCTGATAGAGGTCTATGGGAAATATAAGGAGGACTATTACAATAAAAGCTTTTCATAAGAAGCCGTAGAGGTCTATGAGACCTCTAAAAAATGCTATAAAAAAATGGTACACATCTATGCGGAATATAAGGGGGCTTTGGAATATGATAAGTGTTCATGTGATATGAAAGGGAGACTATAGAAAATTGTAGGATCTATGGGAAACATAAGTGGGGCTATGCAAATAAAAGCGATCTATCGGAAGCCATACGGGGGCTACATATAAAATAAAAATGTTCTACGGCATATTTTAGGGGTGCTATGACACTCAAAAAAGGTTTGAAGGAAATGAAACGGAAACTGTAAAAAAAACAATTATTTAGAAGATTACGCACTTTTTTTCTCATTCTTCGACACTTTTTGGAAGAATCTTAATAACTTAATAGATATCAAAATTCCGTCAGTACAACACCTTTACCTTGTTCTTCTGATTATTTTAAAAGTAAGAAAACTAGAATCGGTTTGCACAATTTTTCAAAAAACTGTTTTAAAAATAACCATATTTCCGAAAGTTATTAACAAATTAATGACAAGCAATATATTTCATATATTTTTTGATAAGCGATTTTCAATATATAGGTTACAATTATTATAATAAATCTAAAATGTCTTTATATGAATTCTACATATTCTCATTCATAAATTATTTATAAAACTGCAATAAGATATCGAAAAATATTATAAATTATATATAAATTTAATCGAAAAAATATACTAAATAAAATAAGACAGGCTTTACGCACGCACCTTGCGCACATCTATTATTTATTTTTATTTTTGAAAGGGTACATAACAAACTGATAGAACATAATTTATATCCATCAAACTGTGATAGATATAAATTTAATATATATTTGTACATATTCGTCCCTGTGGGCTGTTGATGGTAACACAGACGGTGGTTGAACGTCATTCTTTGCCTCATGATGGGAAAGATGATGAATAATGGTTGCCGACAGTTCCGCGGGAGATAGTAATGTAAAGGACCTCAGGTTCAGAGTTTTAAGTCATTATTAATATTCGTACACATTCATACATTAACATTCATGACCATACATACATACATATGCCTACATAGATGTCCAAAATGTTCCAGAATGGTAATATATCTCGTGATATATCAATGAAAACCGCTAATTAAAAAAATACATGTCTGACATTTCTAAAAATATTATCCAGTGATCCATTCCCTCACCTCCACCCCAGTACTTGATTTCATTGACACATTGCCAAAACGACATGGAGTTCGTGAGAATACAGTAATGATCTATATAAGCCGGAGTAGCATTGAAAATGAAATATTACAATAATTATTGTTACCAAATGTAGAAAAAAAAATTTTATTATCTTATTCATTAACTTACTTTCCTCGTGAAATAGTTGCATTTTTTCTCAGCAGAGGTAACATTGGTATATGCTTAATGCCATATGTATCAACGTTCACAGATCTTTATATTGGGTCGAACTATCTAAAAATGATCGTGGCGTGATAATGCAATCGGATCTCTATGGCAATAACATCGTTCCCTTTTTCAACCACATGGAAGACTGTTCCTGTCCCTACCATCCGCCAGTACGTCCGGTCTCAACTATTGACAACACTGATCCGCAGAATCTGGTTCTTTATTGGGTATCTTTGGAAGGAAATCTCCATATCGCCGATCTGGACGGATGTGTTTGCAATTCAATTTTACCCCTCGGCGATAATACAAATGTACCGCCCACATCACTGACTGTAGATCAAACGTACATTTATTGGTCAAATGTACAAGAGAATAAGCTATATTACATTGACAAGATTTATACTTACGAGAGTAAAGTCAAGGAATATTTATTGGAAAACACCCGCACGATAAGAGCTATTGGCAAATCATTGCAACCCTATCCAAGTTCTGAATGTCTTGTGCCTTACCAAACATCGTACAAAGTGACGCAAATGTCGAAAACCGCAAACAGTATTACAATTAAACTTCCAGAACCCGTGTCTCACTATGGTTGTGCGAAATTTAATCTCCCTGCGACGCTTTACACAATCAACATAACTTCTTGTATCGAAAACAATTCTGACATTTGTGACAGCGAGAATAAATTGAAATACCAGACGTACGATTCTGAGGCTAGAATTAATAATTTAAAGCCATTCACGAAGTACAAGTTTTCTCTGGCTCTGAGCAACTATTACGTTAACACGAATTACTTGAACTTAGACATGAATGCAGTATTTTTGAGAACAGGAGCTGGGGCTCCGACCAAACCAGAAAACGTCACAGTACAACCATTGACTCCAACCCTGGCTGCTGTACAGTGGATGCCTCCGAAAATATTAAATGCCGAAGCAGTTCGATATGAGGTTCATTGGCGCTCAGTGCAACTGGTTAATGGCGTCAGACCAAAAGCAGAAAAACTAATTAAACACACAGAAAGGCCCAAGGATGGTTGCTTTTCAGCTATGCTTAACTCGCTCTTGCCTGGTCATGAGTACCTTGTTTACGTTAGAGCATACCCAGCCCAATTTAACGATACGTACAGCGAGAGCGAGGAACAAGCTCTGAAAATGTTTCCCGAGCCGAACAATTTAATTTTGACTAATGTCAGCATCAATACGATCAACATCTCCTGGATCCCTGATGAGGAACTCACGTCAACGTATGCTTTACGATACACGCAAGCTGGATTGGAAAAGTGGAAACTTGCAACAACTCTTAACTACAAAAAAGATAAAATTGAATTTTTCATTAAAAATTTACAATCCAGAACATTGTATAAGTTTCGATTATCAATTAAATATCGGAATTATAGTGAACCTTTTATTTGGCCTGATGATGGAAGGTTCACATTTCAGACACTTGGTAATTTCCGATATCAAACAATAAAAGTATTATTAATAACTCATTGAAGAATAATATTATTCATAATTTGTAATAAATCCTTTTGTTTTTTCTAAAGGGGACGTACCCAGTGCTCCAGGAACTCCTGTAGTTACAAAACTAAGAAATTCTGTTTTCCAACTCAATTGGGAGCCTGCCCACGCTCATGGATCCCAAATTAATCTTTATCGCCTAGAAGGAAAACAAGTAGAAGAAACAGATAACTTGAAAAGTAATAACCACAGCGAAAACTGGACGTTATATTATAACGGAACTGACAATTATTGGATCATTATTGGAGATATGAACCTAAAATATCAATTTCGAGTTCAAGCGAGAAACGCGTACGGTTTTGGTGCTTGGAGTCAACAGAGTTCTGTAATAGACTTGGCTGAAAATAATGGAGCAATGATAGCTGCACAACAACACTTGGGCGTAACATTAGGTCTGAGTGTTCCAATCATTATGATTATGTTGTTGTGTTTCTGTTACATTCTCTGTCGTAAGTGTTTTTTTGTCAATACACTAATTTACATACACGTATATATAGTATACATATATATAGTAGTATATATATATACATACTAGTACTTATATATATAGGCCATTCTTTGTGATATTTTCATCGAAAAAATAAAATTGGCCGAAGTGTTTTTCTTTGGATACTAAATCAAAAACGAGACAAAATTTCTTTAATTTTTCGAAATTTTATTGAACAATTCTGATTTATGATTTTTTGACAATTTTCACTTTTTACTTATCTGATTTTTCTAATTTATTTGACCTAAAATGATTCATCATGTAAAATTCAATGATCAATCATATGAAATTTGTTGATTGTTCTACAAAGTTTCCAAATCTTTTATTCAATTTTTATTTGGATTAGACGAAGATTTAGCAAGAAACATTTAAAACTGAATTCCCTTGAAAGGACCTTCAATTTTTTATTTTTTTAACAAAATATGTAGAATTTTTACTACACTGAGAAAAAACTTGTAATAAAAATTACTATAACATATAGTAATCGAGACATATCTTACACAAATTACTATACCATGTAGGAAAAATTATTACAAGTTTGAAGTCAAATTTTTTAGATGTTGCACGATATGTCTGGATTGCCAGAAGTTATAGTAATTTTCATCACAAGCTTTTTCTCAGTGTAAAAATTGAAAACCTTATCTTGCCCGCTGTTTTACCATTTGGAAAAAAGTTACTAAAATTAGATCCTCGTTACATTAAGTTAGAGGCCAAATTTTGTAGTAAAAAATATAATAAAAAAATTTTTTTTTCGTAATTCGGAGATACATTTAACCTCCTTCAATTGCAAGCGTTAATATACTTTGTTAAAAACTCGAAAAAAAAAACAAAAATATACTATCATTTGTCAATATATGTCATTTTTGGAGCCACTACCCGTATTTCTCCTCTTAATGAAAATTCAACAAAATAAATATGATTAAATAATTGATTGTAATACCTCTGTTTAGCAGTTTACAAAAAGCATAAGGAAAATAAGAAAAATGTTCTGAATCCAATGATCTCTGGTGTTGAACTAGCAACTCTACGAGAAATTCCACGAGGAAATTTCGTACAATCTAATGCACTCTATGCATCAGCCCTTCAAGACGATTCAGATGATTCAATGTTGCCAAAAATTAGAAGGGATCAAATAACTCTAGCCAAGTTTTTAGGCAGCGGAGCATTTGGGGAAGTACGTATTGAGCTTTGTAATCCAATTAAACCCATAATCATTCATTTATTATTAAGTTAAGGCGATATTATGCCTAAAATGTGCAAATTTATGAATCGAATAAAATGTTTAATATTTTGATTACAATTACATAGTATTAACATTCGGAAGTCTCTATGGCGAAAAATCTTTTACGCACTCGAAAAACAAAATGTGTTGGCATTTAATAATAAATTATTTATTCTAATAGTTATTTATTAACATAAAACAATTGATTCAGTGACATTAAGTTTTAATTGAAATATTCTGTTCGAATTTGCGCATTTTGTGTGCATTTTGTCTTGATGTTGTAAAAATGTATATTTTTCTAGGTTTTTCAAGGCAACGCTAAGGATTTAGATGGGTCTGGAATGACCCCCGTGGCAATCAAAACGTTGCGCAAGGGTGCAACTGTACAAGAAAAAACCGAATTCCTACAAGAAGCCAGACTGATGAGCCACTTCCGACACAAGCACGTGCTTCGGCTGCTTGGCGTCTGTCTTGACACTGACCCACCATTATTGGTATTAGAATTGATGGAAGCGGGGGACCTATTAAGTTATTTACGCGCGAGTCGCTCGCTGGCACCGACAGCTCCTAATTCTCTGAGAATGTTAGACTTATTAGCCATGTGCGAGGATGTCGCTAGAGGTTGCCGCTATCTAGAAGAATTGCACTTTGTTCATCGCGACCTTGCATGCAGAAATTGCCTTGTCTCTGCTCGCGATCGCGAGAATAGAGTGGTTAAGATAGGCGATTTTGGTCTAGCAAGAGACATTTATAAGAATGATTATTACAGAAAGGTAAATATGTTGAAAATATATTAGGCAGTAGCTATTTGCACCCAGTCCGTGCATTGTACAAGCTGAATTGTGCTTTATTTTTGTTAAAAAATAAAGCTGTTGTTTCGCATGAGTGCACGGCCGCACGGACTGGGTGTGAATAGCCACAGTCAATATATTATACCTACTACTACTTCTCATATTACTATAATAATAATAATAATTATGATAATAATAATAATAATAACAATAATAATAAAATATTGTGTACAATAATTTTTAGGAAGGAGAAGGTTTGCTGCCAGTTAGGTGGATGGCTCCAGAGTCCCTAGTCGACGGTGTGTTTACGTCACAAAGTGATGTTTGGGCATTTGGAGTTTTGATGTGGGAAATCACCTCGCTGGGCCAACAACCGTATCCCGCAAGAACCAATCTTGAAGTTCTGCATCACGTGCGCGCAGGTGGAAGATTACTAAAACCTCTCAACTGTCCTCCAGCCTTACACCAACTTATGTTACAATGTTGGAGCGCAGCAGAAGACAGACCAAGCTTCAAAGTTATTTTGGAGCACATCTTAAGTTTACGAAAGAACACCGAGGATAGTATTTTGAGTCCTGTTCATGCAGGGCATTATTTGTCTCGAAGAGGTAATTGATATATATTTCATCAGTTTATCAAATGCTGCATCCATGAAATTTTATTGATGAACCTTTGTTGAGTTTGTTATTGCATTATTCTCGTTGAATGTATTTGCATGTCGAAGTGGCTGATAATCTTATTCCAAATTGTAAATTAATTAACTATTTCAAGCTTCAGTCATAAAAAATTTATCGTTGCATGGCTCGTGCTTGCAGGCGTGTCTAACATGGCTTACTTTGCTGACGAGAATCACAATAATAATTCAGGTATGCCTTTTTCAATGACATGAGCTTACAAAAACGTTAGTTTTATTTTGAATAAAAATTCAATGAATAATATTTTTTTAAATTATAGGCAATTCATTCAAATCTAGCAGTTCAGAAGGAAGTCGGGATCTGCAACCTTTTCTTCATAATTCACAAGCAACAACCGCTGTTCTCCAGTCCGTTGAAGTACCCAAATATCTGGAGCTTTTGGCTGACAATGAAGAATTACTTACTTTAGGTATAAACGGTTATGAAGTGCCACGATCCATCTGTCTGGTTAGACACAACAAAATCAATGTTAATGATTCGGAAACATCTGAACTCTCCAGTAGCACGAAATTACAATCTGACTTACAGGATAAACAAATGAGATTCAAGCGGTCTTCCATAACGAGTTTGGATTTTTTGGAATGCAAAAGGACCTCGATTTATAGTATAGGTAAAAAATGTAAGACCTTGGATAATCTTAAGACAGCGAATCCAAGTTCAAAACCGACGTTCAATAGAGATTCTTTGACGTCTCTTAGCGACTGGCGAAGACACAAGAAGAACATGATGATTGGAGAAAAGGGCTCTGAGATCAGTCTGGAAACCAGAAGTAACTCCATCAGCTCAGCAAAAAGCCTGGCTTCATCCACTAGGCCAAGTTCCTCGTTGATCAATTCACACGCGCTGTCGTTGACAAATGCAGACAATTCCTGTAGTATCGATGATACAAAAACTACCTTGCCAATAGCGCTCAAAACTAATATACAAAGAGCAAAGGTTAACATACCTTTGGTCATCAACAGCGCGTTGTTAAATTTATTAAAACAGTCACCAAATATTGATGATAATTCCGAAAGAGTTGTTGCCTATAAAAATTTCAATCTTGATGCTGTTAGGGTTAACGGGTTATAAGATAATAATTGGAATTAATAATCTTGTATTTCTGAAATGAAATGGTCAATCCGAAAAAATTGTTTATTAATTAAAAAGTGGTTTGCATAATCATTATTGCATTGTATTTGCGATGAAAATGATTATAAATTCATTTACTATTTACAAAATTTTTCAAACGATTGGTAAATTTTAGTTTGCTCAAAATGTAAATATATAGAGTAACGTGTCTTATGCATTCATGACATAAGGATGCATCGCATCATGACTGCCACATCATAACGTTTTAAAATATAAAATTTACAATACAATTTATGCACGCAATAATCAAAGGTATTTAGTACAAGCATAAAA
This sequence comes from Trissolcus japonicus, assembly GCA_030522925.1. NCBI lineage: Eukaryota > Metazoa > Arthropoda > Insecta > Hymenoptera > Scelionidae > Trissolcus > Trissolcus japonicus. The sequence continues at coordinate 8,558 of JAPYZS010001565.1, read as the reverse complement.
AAGAAGTGGAAATTGTACATTTATGCTTTGTAATAAGTGTTATACATTGAAAGAACTTTTTTAATGATATATAATGAAGAATGTAACATATTGTTAAGTTTTTTTACTTTGTAAATGATTAATTTTACAGAGTTGTATATTTTACAATTTTATAATCCATGAGATTTAAAATAATTATTTTTGTAAATTTTTTATAGGTTAAATTGAATATTTTTTGAATCTCACTACTATTTTTAAGTCGAATATCATTGTAAATACCACTGTCTACATTTTCAAATATAATCACAAATATGTATTTTAATAATCATTTATAGTATTATATTCGATATTTATTAAAGACGTTAACACGAAATTATTTCAAAAAATAATAATGACAAATGAATTTTAAATATCTATATACTGTACGATACAGGCAAATTTTATAATTCAGGCATTCTATAAAATGCATAAAACTGTAGAATCTCATTTCATTTATGTTATTTATTGAAAAATAAGACCTGGGAATTAAAAAAGACATTAACATAGTTCTATAAAAAAGTGAAACTGGGACTGGTAATCTAACCACAATTCCATAGATGATAATTAAGCCGACTTATACGTGAAAATATTTAATCAGTATTAATAGTATATAATATCGCTAGACAGAAAAACGAGTCATTTTTGGCAGGTATGAAGATGATGATCCAAGCCGCAGGCGAGGTTCGTCATCTACCCGCCAGATGTGACTCATTTTCCTGTCGAGTAATACGTAATATTTTTCTATGAAGACCTGGAAAAATTGCGGCTTCGAATGTCAAATATAGGTTTTACAATTTTTTGGATTATCATACTACTGTACTGAAAAAAAATATATATAAATTATTATGCATTTAAAAAACAAATAAAATGTATTTCTTTTGAGATATCTTGTGAGATGGTTGGTTCACTGCAAAAATAAGTGTTTTGTTTTGACACTTTCGATCAAAAGATACATAAAGTGTCTTAAAGTAAAACGTATCAACTATAAAAGACACTTACAAAGTGCTTAGTGTTTTTCAAATCTCGTGTACGGCACAACTTCTGCATCTTGTCTCTATATAGTTTTAACATTGTTCAGTTTAAAACATTTGTGAGAAGAAATGTCCCTTGAGAATCTTGCATATAAAACTTCTCTAATGAAAGTCTGTTCATAATTTTTGATAATGGATTAGAAAAGCATTAAATTACATACCTTACCTGAAATGACCAGGATGCCTGAATTATATACTTTAACAGTAGATTGAAAAAATGCGACATCAGTGGCGGTTGTCCAGCACATCACTCAGATAAGCATAGAAACAATTTTTTCTTATTAAAACGGCCTGTTATATTTGTGCTAGGGGCAGTATGGGTCAATGTGACACTTTGGGGTGAATGTGACACAACGAATTTTTCATTAACAAAATAATTTTTCATAGTTTTTTGTTGTAGTTTTTTGTTGGTATATCAATTTTATATATCTTCCCTTACAATTACGTGCTTCTTTTGAATTTTTTTGTTTCAAAGTTGCAAAGTTATTTCCACTGTCACATTCACCCCAAAGTGTCACAATGACCCATACTGCCCCTATATTATGCAGGACGTCAATACAGTGTTTCTGTACCAAAGGAGCGGGAGCCCGGGCTGTCGCCTTCAGAAATAAAGCATGCTGTTAAGAATAATAACTCAATTAATTTTTTATAACACGTGGACCCAACCTGCTGTTTTCATAACTTATTTTCAAGGTCTAAAATACGTTTAAAATATGTGTACGAATATATTTCAAATTTATATTTATTATATAAATATAATATATTTGTATAAATGAGAATATGTAGAATATTTACAAATATATTTTAAATATATAAAATATACGTGAATGGCGTCTTGGGAGAGTAACTGGTGGTCTTGGGTGCGAAACTTTGCCTCGGGACTCAATAGCGTTCCAAAAGAAAATTTTGCTGTACTTCACTGAGTGGTGTACTGGGCAACCGATACAGATGTCGCACTTTTTCGGTATAACATATATTCCTAAAAGACACTGATTACACGAAAAGACAAACCAACCGATTCTACGGTAAAGGGCAGTTAAGGAATATTACGAAAATTCACTCATCTTAAAATAGGTTAAAATTATAGTAAAATTCGTTGAAAGGAAGCCAAATAATATTTACTGAAATCAATCGATTATTACTTTTGATTTTACCGTAAACATTGCTAAACTTAAAAAATTTTTTCGTTAAAGTACATGAAGGCCCAATTCCTCAAGAGTCATAGGACTATATCCTAGGTCTGTCGACGAATAATCCATCGATATGAGTGTTCGTTCGTTGACTGTCATAGGATTTTCTTATGACACTTGAAGAATTGACAGTCAACATTTGTCAAGTATTTTTACCATGACGCTTTCATCAGATTATTGGGTGAATGCTAACTTTGAATAACATAACACTATTGAAGAGATCTTCTATTCATTTTTGAATGATGATAACTGAATGTTTATGGGTTTCTTCCTGTATTAACAGTTAAGTTAAAAAACGGCAAGACGTTAACTGAGAATCAGTTGATTTTACTTTCCGTATATAATCATCAAAAGATGTAGAAACAATTATTTTCTTATAAAAGTTTGACAAATGTTTTCGACGTGGATACATCTATTGCCTGGAAAAGAGGACGAAATTTTGTGTAACGGGAAGCTTGTACGTAACGCAATCGCGTTATCAGAAGTTGTGCGAACGAGATGTGTAACCCTGAGTTGAGCTTCCCCAGGTATATATAGACATATTCATGTCTACGTGCATTTCTGTAAAACAGAGATCATGCTTGATATGTATTGTACATCGAAGAATGTTCATTAATTTATATCAAAAAAATCATTGACTTTTAATTTTTAAGACTAAAATGATAGTATGAGTCAACAAGTATATAATAATGCAAGAGATATAAAAATATTCAACAAAAAAATAGATTCGTTATATTACATTATTTTATTCAGTATATATTTGTTTTCACAATAACGTATGAGTACCCAAGTAGAAATCCAATCGGGCATGCCATGCCAAAAACCAGGGCCCGGTCTCGAGCAGAAAAATACAGTCGTAACGACGTTGGCACGACGCTAGTGAAGTCGTATCAACGCTGTTCGATAACGTCGAGCCAACATTGGTTAAGCGTTGGCATGTGACGCAACGCAAAGGTTGTGTGCCAAAAATGTTTCTACATTGTTTGCCAACATAGTCCCTACGTCGTTTGCCGACATTTTCATTACGTAGGATGCCTTCGTTATTTTTTATTGTTAATATCGTTATATTATTGTTTTTTTAAACAATAAAAAAATATTTTCATATTATTTTATGATCAATTTTATATTAAATTTATTGAAATTTATTGTAGTAGTGATATTTTATTATTTAAAAAATTTTTTTTTATTCTTAAGTGGGTTCAAATTATTTGTCGTTGTGCTGCAATTAAACCCTCGCCCTCAAAGTGGTAATCCGAGTCTCCGACCACTGCTCCATTCATTGTATTAAATTCAACCATCAAAATAAACCACTTACTTATTGTCAATTTTATTTAGTTTGGAATTAAATAGGTTGCCTAATATATTGAAAAGTTTTACTTCTATGATAATATAATTATATTATTTTAATTTATGATGTTTATAAAATATATTTGTAGTAGTCAAAATATTTATTGATCTTATTTAAAATTGTATTTAATGAACTGCAAGATAAGTTACTACATTATATTAATATTTTAAAATAAAAAAAACTAAACATTAATATTTATGTGCCAACGTAATGTTTCTTTAATTTTCTTATAAAATTAATGAAAAACATATATGTTATTTATATATACAACGTCAGCATACGTTGTTCGCTGACGTTGGAAAACAACGTTGAGTTAATGTTGGTAGAACAACTGATCCAACGTTGGCTTTATACGCAATCTCATGACGTTGGTTCCATGTTGGTCCATCATTAACTGGGTACATTAATAAATAAATTATTTGGCAATTAATAAATTATATAACCAAACTTGTAATTAATAACATATTTTTCTATATTTTTGACACACATTCATCGTATGAGTGAGTTTTCCAATAAGAAGCATAGACTGAAAAGTCCTCATAGACCAGTGGATAAGACAGTGTTCTATCACCGCGGAGGTCTGGGTTCCGAATCCTAAATTATCGAATCTGGTTTTTTCATTAGAAATTTCTAAATTTTCATTATTTAAAGTTTCATTTAGAAAAAATGAAAAAAATAGAGTATAAATTCGATAATTAATAAATTTTTTGGTTAATTATTTTTGAAAATGACAATCCCGACGAGGCCCTGCCTGGGCCCCAGTCGGGTTGAACAGGATTTCCAGCTGGGCCCTAAGGGTCGCCAGGCGTGACGCTCATACCCAGTGCCATCCTAGGATTCCATGCCGGGTCCTTATCTGGTCGCATGGTTTCCTGGTCAGGCCTGATTTCAGCCCGATCGAAATTTCTACTTGAATACATACCTGTTGTTCCTGCACACCATAAGAAGATCATATTTTATAACAAATAGATTCAATAATGAATAGTAATTTTATGTATAAGAGTCATACAACAAATATTGTAAATAATATTTTAATATTATAGATGATTTGAACTGATAAGAAAGTGCCTTACTATAAGAAAGCTCTCACAGACGAAGATACATTTCGAAAATATTAATAGAATATTTTATAAAAATATAAATAAAATATATTTTCTGCGTGAACATACATTTCCGGTAATATGGGCAATATTATGGGTAATATTATAAAAAAAAAATTTTTTTTACATAAATTTAATTACATGAATTTATAATTTATTAATATAAAATGAAATATATTTTTTATATAAAAAATTTTAAAAAAGCGAAAATAAAGGCTCTAATTTGAAATGTATTTTAGTAAATATATTTTCATCTTTGGGGGAGTAGTTTTATTTACTTTTCTGTGCGATATCGAAATTTGTAGATATTTAAGTTGCTGTAAATAAATAAATTGTATTTTATATCAGAAAATTGATCTCTTATGCTTATAATTGTTGTGTTTTTTACACGGTTGTTGCCTGTGTGTTATGTGTGAAAATTTATCACGTGTCCAGAAATGTTCGTTTTATTATTGATTATTCAATCCGTATAATATGGCTCGTGAGTTTAATTGAGCGAGAAAAAAGAAAAGGAAGCAGAAATATAAAGTGAGAGAGATGTCTGAATATACATAGGGCATTTTAGTAACAATTTGAGAAATTACAATGAAATGTTCTGATGTGACATGATGACTTGACGATTCGTCTAAAGTTATCATATCTTAGTAGTAGTTTGAGATACAAAATAATACTTTCTTTGAAAAAAAGAAAATAAAAATTAAGACAATTCACAATGAAATTTTCTCAATAAATAAAAACACAGCATTACAATCGACTATTTAATTTATTTAAATTAAAAAAAAGAAAGAGAAAAAGACTGCTTAGATATGGGCAAAACTTGAAAAGTCGATTTGCAACAATTTGACTCTTGAATATAATAAGAAAAGTAGAAAAGTTTGACTATGGAAAGACTTAGTAGTTGGCTACAAATAATCGAATAAGTGGCACCTGAAAGAGGCACTATTCACGCAAGAGCGGTTAGAATGTGAATTTCGTCGTTAAGAGCGTCCGATGATATCGTTCGATAGGCTTTCGAAACGCGCAAGATTGATTAACGCTGGATGGAGCAAAGCTTCCTCTTGTTGTGTTCGTTCAACAGATCAAACAACGCCCGGAGCATCATAAGTTATTATAGGGATGAGAAGACCTTTGCAGATGCTTCCATAGTCCATAGTCCAATCCCAAGTTCGCTTTAGCTATTTTTCCCAGCGAGTTGAAGAGTTCTTTGGTTCGATTTCCAAGCTTATCAACATGAGTGTTCATGTCCGTCAGCTTCTCGTCAAGGTGTACACCCAGATAACGAATCGATCGTTTAAGGTGAAATGTTAGTTGATTTCGAACTCAATGACGGACCGGCTTTGCCAACAGATGGCGCGCGGCGCAGAATTGCACAGCCGATCGGCTGAACAATTATGGTGCGCCACCTGCCACCGCGGGAAAATTCAAAAAAAAAAAAAAAAAGCAAAATATATTAAAATGTAAAGTTCACCCAGTGCACTTCCTTGTGGAAGACCCTGGGGAATGAAAATTCACCCAGTGCACTTTCTTGTGGAAGGCCCTGGGTAAATAAATATTCACCCAATACACTTCCTGAGGAAGACCCTGGAGAAATTAATATTCATCCAGTGCACTTCCTTGTAGAAGACCCTGGAGAAATTAATATTCACCCAGTTCACTTTATTGTGGCAGACCCTGGGTAAATAAATATTCATCCAGTGCACTTCCTTGTAGAAGACCCTGGATGATTTTATGTTCTTTTTCATCAATGAATTTGACTTGGCTGCTGTACATATTTTGGAATGTACCTAAAATGCAACTGAAAAATTTTATTTAGTCCTTTCCGTTATTATTTTCCAAACTTAAATTATTCGATTAGATACTTTACATAAATAAATTACTATTGTTACATATTTTTTAAAATTGACGAAACTCAGAAAAGAAAAACTCTACGTTTTTCTTTCATCATTCAATTCGTTCAAGATTGTTCAAAAGTTCATTATAAAATCTCGAACTTGTACCAATCTTGGTTACCACTTCCGACCCGTTTTTCAATCCTTATTTTTTATTGCTCGCTATTAGGATTGTAATTAAAAGGATTTAAATAGTTTCTAAAGCACGATTCTTATGTTGTGAAATTTTGAAAATTTTTCTCTTGTAGACAATCGGACGGTGAGTAGATACCTGATATGTTATTAAAATCAAAAGTTTGCAATTACAATATACTTTTTGTGTACATTAGGAAAGAGCGTGCATTTCCCGCGCACTACATAGTTCATTAGTAATTTTCCAGGTTTGAACTGCACATTTTCAGCTGTCAAAAAAATCTTAAACTATCGAAAAATAAAACTTTGACACACGAACTTGGCGAAAGGTCCAATCCGCAGCTAACTTTGGCCTTTCATCAACTTTTTCATTATGGATATTGAAGACGTACAAAAAATGTTCTATTTTAATTTCATAACTTTTTTATTTAGAAGCTTTCTGTTGAATAGGGTTGTGACTATATCCAATCACGCATACGCGAGACCAAAAAGTTGAACATAAGCAAACAAATAAATACAACAAAATAAATATTAGACAAACAAAAATAATTAAACAAACAGATCATGGACGAACAACAAAAATGATCAAAAAGAAAATCAACAGACAGAACATAAACAAAAACAAATGAACAAATAGAAAAATATGAAACAGAAAATAAACAAACACAACGGTAACAAACAGAAAAAAACACATACAAAAAAACAGATATTAGAAACAATAACAGAAACAAACTATTTTTTAGGTCATTTACTTTTAATTGCTTTTGAATAGATATGCAAAAGTTTAATGTTTTTGGACTTCTAGCTTTGAATTAAAATGAAAAATCTATTTAATTGAGACACTGTCATTTTTAACGGCTCAATTATTGTAATTCTAAAATCGCAATACTTACCTTTTAATACTTACCGCAATATACTTACCTTAATACAATCTTAGGTAATTGCTACCTTTCTTGATATTTCATTAATTGATGAATATGAGCATTCAATCTGTAACAAAATGTAAATCAGAAAAAAACTGCACTCTTCTTCTACAGAAGACCTTCATACGTCTTTGATCGAATTTGAACGAATTTAATGTATTTTAAAAAATTTTTGTGAATTGTTCACACAGCTCACGTATTGACTCTGGCAACTCAATGGAAGTAATTATAAACCAGCTCGTTTATCGATAAAGACTCTGGTAGCTCAGTTGAGGTTTTCTTACACCAGCCCACATATTTTGAAAAACTCTGGCATCATAGTTGAGGAGTACTGACTCCAGCTCACTCATTTCTCAAGACTCTGGCAGATCAATTGAAGAGTGCCTGGACCAGCTCTTTTTTTTTAAAGACTCTGGTAGCTCAGTTGAAGTTTTCTTACACCAGCCCACTATTCAAACCACCTTTTCATTCATATGGGAACAGTATTAATCTTTTTCCAGAAATTATTCTGAAAAGGTTCTCGCGCATCAATTTAAGATTTTTACCGTAACGTTCAGTAGCGGCGTCTCTTCCAAATGCTATGCTTGTTGCATAAGCAATAGCGAACACTCCGCAACTAATTTCGTCACTTTGAGTGGATGCTACATTAGGAAATATAACGTTTTCTGGTCCACCATTGAAACGGATTCGTATGTACTCATCCTCATAAGGTCTAAACCTTTCGTAACCAACTTCACATGCTATACTATCATAAACGAACAGTTGGTTGCCATTATAAAACAAGCACCTCCAGTGCCCTCCGGAATGAAGTACAGGTATCCCTCGTAGAACGCGATAGTTAGGTTCCGGAGAAACAGCGCGCTATACGAAATCGCGTTGTGCGGGACCTTAGTTATATGGGAACATAAGGGTTAGGTTCTAAAACTT